>JABASP010000058.1:0-99137 GCA_019776565.1 Sminthurinus signatus | reverse complement strand
TCATTTTTTATGGGGACAGACAACGCATGCTGCGCTACCCACTCGCGATGAAGAATTCATGAAGCGAGTTTTGAAATCGTGCTTTGCCACGATTTAGATTTTTACTACTTGTTACTTTCATTAAAAAAAATGAGAATGTTTGAGCTATCATCTTGTACTACTGTGTATGAGAGAATGCTTTGACACCCTCCACTACTGCATTTTACCGACACTCACCATTTGAATAATTTTTATGAATTACACTCTTTGTGTGTGTCCAACATCCAACATCATACTCGCCTTTTTCCGTCAGTATCTAATATCTTTCTACCATCATCATTATCATCATCAGCTTCTTCATACCGACTCACTCACCTGTACGTCTTGCGTCTTACATCTTACATATCGCATATCTACTTTGAATTGTACTTTCTACCTTTAAAATTTCCCTTATTTGACTATTTTCCTCAGTTCCAAGTTTTCAGGTGGCGTTTTTCGTCATACAAGTAGCTTTTCGTTTTGTCTCATTCTTACCATTATCTTTGTTTCGTATACACAATATGCTCCCTACACTCGTATCTCATATTACAACTCTGAAACATGTTTGAGAAAGAATGTTGAAAACATTTAATAACTGATTAATTTACACTATTAGACCATTTTCTACTACCGTTTTTAGGCTTGATTTTGACAGACTTATAGACTATAGATGATGAATCCGAATATTAATTAATGAGCTATGAAAAAATTGTAAAAAAAAGATGATGCGGAAAATAAAACAAATAAACACATGACAAAAGCATAAAAGACAAAGGTAAAAAGAAAGAAAATCAATTTGTGCTGTATCAGTTCATTAAAAGTTATAAGTTGGACGTCAGATTATTTTGTTGTTTGAGGCGTGTATGCTGTGTGCAGTATTTATTTAGTTTTGAAACAGAGAAAGAAGGTTTTGCGGCAACGTCTAAAATCTAAAGAAGAAATCTATTCTAATTTGTTCACTCCTTCCATTACATCTTTACAATGTAGAATGTACAAGTGTTTCAAAAGGGATGATTATTTATGTATGTGTTATGTATCAACAATATCCGAATAAAAGAAGGAAACCACCTGCACTCAGACTTTAGACCAGGCACAAAACTATTCTTATAAAACTAGTGCACACTTGTGATTTGTGATTATTATTATTATCATTTATCTAGAATCTAGAATCAAGAATCTACAGTAGAAAATCTAGATACTTTGAGAATAAGGAAGGATTGTGTTGAGGGTTCAGACTTCAGAGGCAGAAGAAAAAGAAGAAGACGAAGAAGAAGAGCACTTAACCATTAACCATAGAAATTTCTACAACTTTTACTACACAAAAATCTACAATGTAGTATACAAGGATGAAAAGTCGTAGACAGCTTGTACAAGATATGCGTAATACAAGTCACTATTATTTGATGAGTTTAGATTGTACATTGTACATTGTACATGTATCATAATATGCACTGGCATTTGTGTTCAGTTTCAATTGTCATGGAAGTAGCAGTTAAGAGTTTGGAGTTTGGAGGTAGTAGAAAAAATGCGTTCAATGTTCAAGCATCAAGCAGGGAGATTGGAGGAATGATGTGATATGATATTAGATATTATGTAAAGTTTTTATACTTTAGAGTTTTGAGTGACTTGCCCATCCATCTGTCCATCTATCTATCTATCTCTGTGATAAAGATCATGATGACGATGATCCATCCTCGCTCTATCTGTCTGCTGTACAGATTACACATATTACTATACTTACAAGTCACAAGTGCTACCTGTTTCTCTGACTCTTCCTCTGACTGATGTCTGTGACTAGTGACTACTGACTACTGATTGTGAGTACTGGTAAACTGTACATTTAAATAATAATCGTACCACTAATGGTTATGGCATTCATCTCCATCTCGCCGTCAATTAAATAATGGATTTTGACTATATTTCATACATGGGATCTAGAATCTAGGGACAAGGTCCTCTTTTTCTCTCTCTACCGCGACTTTTTTGTCTACTATCTAGTATCTACTTTGCTAGATATTAGGAGTGTCTTCACATATGTACTATGTATAATACACATTTACTTCCAGCTATTATATAGATATATCTTTTGACTTTTGAATTTGAATTTTCTCCTCCTCTTCACAATTCAGTATAATAACAATGATGAGTTTAATGAGTCTTCGTGTTTTGCCAATCCCATCAAAATCTTCATGCTCACTCATTCAATTCATGAATTCATCTCATTTGCCCTTTGGATTATAGTCTCGCTGTTGTTAGATACATTGTACATTGTACATTTGAGTAAAAAAGACGAGGAGTTGACGATTAACTATTTCACTCCTGTACTGCTGACTACTGAAACTACCCACTGAGCACTGAACACTCAACTCGAAACTCGAGGTAATAATAATGTAATGACTATGGTGATGATGAACTTCCGAAATGTGCTTTATGAGTCTACAGTCTAAAGCCTACCATTTCAATTTTTTAGCATTCAGCATTCAGTAGCAACTGTGAGATGATGATGGACGATTAGAATTCGTGTTTGCATATACACAAAAATCATTAGCAAATCAACCATCACAAACTCTAATACTCTCAACTCTCAAACAACAAACAACAAACAACAGGACATGAAAGCAATCAGCCATTAGACACTGAAGGAAAATGGACAATGTACAATGCACAATGTACACATTACACTTTGAACGTGTAAATTTCTTTCATCAAATCACTATTAACTATCAACTACTGTATTCATCTTTAATCTGTGTGTACATGAAAAACTTGATTGTTGATATTCCAACTCCTGGATTTACGCAATCTAGCTAAATGAGCCTCTTATTATTTATTATTATAAATCGTGGGTTTTCTTAACTAACAAACTACACATTAAACATTGTACGTTGTACATCTTTCTCTTGAATCTGAAGTCTTGAGCAAAGCTTTTTCGTGATCATGGAAACTGTGAAAGAACAGGATGTAAAGAATGTAAAGAAAAGCTTTTAACTATTAAAGCTCAAAGTTTGTTAGACTTCATACATATTTGGTGTGAGTTTAGTGTAGGATTTAAGACAAAAAGAAACAATTTCATCATGTCTGATGATTAGACTTTAAATTTAAAAAAAAATACAAAATATTATTATGGTGAACAAGTTTTTCATATGGTACACTTTGCATAAAAAATAAAATTGATAGTTTTGATAGTAAATGTGAAATGCATAAAGTCTCGATTCCCACCAATCCACTACAGTTGAAAGTTGATCGACACACAAATACCAAATACGCATATTGTACATTGTACATACAGCGTACAGGTGTGTGAGTTTCAAGTGTTTAAATTGAAACAGTAGTGAACACATTTATATTAATTAAATGAAACCCCTAAACTATAAAAGATAAAAGTAACATGTATTTTACATGCGCTCTATCTATGTTCTATATCCTGTATCCTACCAACTTGATTTTTTGGACGAGTAAAAAGTAAAACCTATAGAAATGATGATGATTTTCCCATGAGATGCACCGAGTGTAATTCTGTGTGATAAGTCACGAAGTCTCGTTGAATGGCAATAAATAATAAATAGTAATTTAATAATGTAATAAAAAGATGATTATTAAATATTAAATGGAATATTCATAATCCATAATATTGTTTTAGTATACATATTATGTGCATCTTCGTTTACCTTTTACTTGTAACTTATATTATGCATTGAAATTGAAATACAAAATTGACCGACAACCAACAACCGACATCCATATTCTTATTCTTTCTTGTTCTTCTTCACACAACACACAACATACAGTTTTCTTTATAAATTTACATTTCACATGCTGATTGCTGATTGCTCAACTCATCGTTCATCGTTCGTCATTCATCCGTCAGTCAACTCTTTACTCTATGTGAATTTCGGTAGTAAAGTAATAAATGAATAAAGTTTTGATTACTTTTTTTACACAAGATTTAGATTTTGCAGTTGTTCATCCATCGTCCATCTTCGATCAAGAATCAAGAAATTGAGAATCGTGAGAGCCAACAGGTCATAAACCTGCTGACAATGTAATACTTTTCTATTTTCACCTAAAACCTAAAAACTAAATCATGTGCAACATTGTTGTTTTATTTTCTCAAATAACACAATACACGGAGCTTTGTGAATACAATAAAAAAATAAAAAAAGTAGAGCCTTCATATTATTTGTAACGAATGATGAAGAACCTACATGAAAACGTACACAACTTTATTATAATTGAAATCACAATTATAATTGCATACTTTCATAACTCAAAACTCAACACTGTAATTGTCACTGTATTACTGACAAATGAAGAAATTTCATGTTTGCAAGAGTCAAAAGAAGTGTATACTGAATAATGAACCGGAAATTAAATTATGGATTTAATAAAAGCTTTGTCAATTTATGATGGAGACAAACATACAACATAAACATTACACCTGTATCACCATACAATTTCTATGGGGTTGTGTTACACTTGAGGCTTGAGATACATGATATTACTATAGATACTTTGACTATAGCTTTAGTCTATAGGAAAAAGGAAGAAAAAAAGGTTCGTATTTCGTATTTCGTATGGATGTTGTAGATTGGGAATTGTGATTGTGATTCGTCGGAGAGGCAGTCAAAGGTTTTCTGTTTCTGTTTTCTATTAGATTCGAAGAAGCATTAGTTGTGGTTTGTGGTTTGGATGAGTGTAGTGTGTATCTCGTATCACGAAGTATCTCGTAGTCTTTGTGTGTTAGCATTAGTCGGTTGTCGGTTTCTTACATGTGGTAAACAACACAGCACCTTCCGCGTCAACTGACTTGATTAGATTGGCAAAATGGGGTGGAGGAGGAAAAGAGAGAAAGAGAGAGAGAGAGAGAGATGAAAATTGAACTAAATTGCTTTCCTTTCCTTTCTATACTCTCTCGTCTCAAAATCAAATTAGAAAAATCTCTGACCCTCTTCACAAACTGATACATGTTTTTAGGTTGTACATTGTAGATTGTAGATGTAGGCTTGTAAAATAAATAGTGATACATGTGTACATAACATACATAAGCTACTGTACACAGTACACACTACACACACGGTGTACAAATACATTGAAATTTTTATTAATATTGACGTACCGTCAACCGTCAGCGTTTTGAGCTTTGAGCTTTGAGCTTTGAGTTTTCAAGTTTGAGTCAATATCTAGAATATTATTCTATATCATGTGCAATGTGCAATGTACATATTGAGCAAAAAATTACGTTTTTCTATCGATGCTTTTATAACTTAGACACTTGTTTTTTTTTACAGTTTCTAGATTCTAGATTTACATTTTACATGAGAGTTACTTTTCCCCTAAAAATTACAAAGTTAAACCACACAATACAAAATAATGACACAACTGTATTACGCATTAATTTTCCATTTCCAATTTTCCATACTAATCCGTAATATGCGTAGCTTTTTTATGAGCCATTTCTTAAGTTGCCATAAAACTGTGTGTTCAAGGTGCAGGAAATTAAGCAAACATGTATGTGATTTGTTTCTAGATTTTTAATAAAAAAATGATGGGTTTTTTTCAATTTCATACCAATATCTGCATACTATGCAGTGCATAGTAAAAAAAATAAATTAGTCCTGTACTTCATTTCATCAGTTACTTAACTGTTTTAATCATTAGTTTCTTGCTTATTAGGCACACAGTGTATAAATCCTTTTTCAAAATTCTAAGCAAAGTCGTTCTTAAGTCTTAAAAAAAGTGACCTTTTATTACATTCGTCTTTGGTCTTTGATTATTATTAAAACAGTTATTCTTTATTAGTTTTTTAATTCAATATTCAATCAAGGTTGGTTGCTGATTGTTGGTGATTGGTGATGTGCCATAAAAGTACATGTTTGATTTTTATTTAGTAAATTTAGTTGTCTGGCAGCATGATGTTAAACAACAGTAGTAAACTTTTGTAAGATTTAAAAGAGTGATCAAAGTTTCAGAAAGGAGGATTTTATTAAGGTCTCATATTGCAGATTCACGTTTGACCACTAAACATGACGTTTGTATTTAAACTTTATGATTGAATTCACTTTGCTTTGTTTTTCTCCAGTGCTGGTGCTACCACCGTACGCAATTTCATATTGGGTGTTCCCTTATTGAAAATTGAAATCATGTGCACTGTTTATGAGCTAAAACTATCAACTTGAAAGTATCTAATGGATTTTGATTATTTTTCTAAAAAAAGGTAAAACCACATAACATGACATTACATATTACATCTATATCTATTTTCTATGTATGTGTGGTGAAGAGGAAGAAGGTAGAAAATACTTTGTTATTTTGTTATTTTGGTATTTGGGTAATTCTAGTAATTCATTCACAGTCGGTAAAATACAATAAAATCATCACTGTAGCACGGAGCACGGCAGTCGAGTTCTTTAGTATTATTATTATTACCACCTACCAAACACCACCACCACCACCATCACACACCACACAGTCATATCATCACAAAACCTTCTCATCTCATCTCTCTTAGAGACCACAGCAGTTCTAGTCTACATTTTTGGTTTCTATTTTCAGGCAGAGAAATCCAAAGACAGTGAGAGAAAAAGAGCCCATGGAAATATTACTGGATAATGGATAATAATAATTGGTAAACGTGTTGCTCAACTCTCAACTCTCAACTCGAACCCTTTAGTTTTTCTAAGTAGTTTGTACAGTGTGTAGTAATATTATGATTATTATTATTGCTCTAAACTCTGGGCTCCGGACTCTGGGCTCGGGAGGAATGAATAAATGGACATGTGTGTGCTCCATAATGTCATGTTATGTCTTATAAAATGGGCTAATGGACGAGCCGACAAGGAAGATGAGCAATGCAAGTAGACATTAAACTCAACTATCTCTTTTAACTACGCACACCTTCATCCTTCATCCATATAAGAATTTAGAATGTGCTCTGTGCTGTGTTACGTAATGTATAATGTAATGTGGTGTAGACCTGGACCGCTTTAAGCATTTTGAATACCCTCTGCACAGAAACAGACACAGGTATTGAGTATTGAGTGCATTGATGAATATAGAGTATAGAGAGATACACAGAGAGAGAGAGTGACTTGAGGGTTGGAAGATGTGAAGGAAAAGGTGGAAAGTGTATGATGATGATGATGATGTATGACAAGTTGCAGTAGTAGTTCTGGTGTGGAGATTATTCATCATAATTGAATCGGAAATCACGAAATCACAGGTCGGTTCTAGTGCTAACGGCTTTTGAATGTTCAAATGACCAGTTTGGATTCACGCCGCTCTCTACTTAATCTTGTATGTATTAATATGCTCACACTAATATGCCCATGCCGACGCTGCTGTGTGTCTGTGTGTGTGTTTATGTATATGCATTATGCATAATATATTTCAAATTTTGAGGATTTTGAATACTTCAAAACTGTTTCATGTTTAAGGTTTAGAGATTTCTCCATCTTTTTGAACTTTGACCAACCTCTTGTCTTTTTCTTCCTTTTTTCTTTACATACAAAGAAACAATATTATACAATGTGCGCCTAATAACTTTTGAACCTTTGTTTTAATTTCTCGTCGAAATTAATAGAAAAAGACTACATTTTCGTAAATTTCTAATCTTGAATCTTGAACCCATTTTGGATTTTGATAATGTTTAATTCAATCAAAATGTTTAAGAAAGTAAAACAAAAAACAAATGTAGTTGAATGATAAACTAGCTTTTGTCATACTGCAAGTGCAATTTTAAATGAAGCTAAAGAATTTGAAATATTTCAATAGCTCTTTGCACTGTGGAATTTTTAATTTTGATAACTGTCTTAAATAGAAAATTAATTGGTGTAATAAATGATTTTAGTTTGTTTTCTCACACAATATTCAAATATCCAAATTCCAACTTCAAAACTAAATGCCTTTTGTGAATATTGAACATGTGAACAAAATAAAATAAACATTGGAGTCAAAAATCAAGAATCAGCATGACTTTTTTCAGTCTTCATACTTCATACATTTATATTACGATTACGAGCATTCCTAAAATACCTGACCAACGCTAAATTCCCCATTTTCAACACTAATAAATAAATTGTAAGTAGTTGTTTTATTTTGTACATTGTGTCCATTGTCCATTGTACACCTTGGGAAATTTTTGGACACACATGAAGTTGAGCAACTAAATCAAATAACAAATAATACAGACAAGAGTCTAGATTGTAGAATGTAGAATGTAGAGTGTAGAATACTTTTGTTCTCTTGTCATTTTTATATAGACTCTCTGTGTGAATTTGTAAGGTCTGGATTCTGCATAATAATAATAATGTAAAATGTATAGACTTGAATTTAGAATAATATATTGGAGCAATAAATACCGATACCACTGCACAGTGTTCTCTTTTTTTGGTATTTTCCTCTCTCATTCTAAAGTCTCTAGACTCAAGTCTGGAAGTATTAAGTTTATGCAAAGATTGGTTGTAAAACTGGTTGACTAACTATAACTGACAGACGCTCGTCAAGTCTCAAGTCCATTTCATTCCATTCCAAGTTGACTTGAAACTTGAATATTATGAGACTTGCCATTTCTCAGACGGACAAATACAGAGTGTATAAAGTATAAAGTTTATAGATATAATTTTATGTACATAGATAAAAGTCTGTTCCTTGTTCCTCTCTTTTCACTTGTAGTCACTTGTGGTCAAGAGTGAGTGAGTGACTATTGACTAGTTTAGTTACTAGTTGGCAGTTGGCAGGTAAATTGTAAATTTTACATTGTACACACGCACAACAAACAAATGACAAATGCGTACTAACTATAAATTGATGGACTTGACAAGGAACCAAGGCAATGAAATGAAAAACAAGCAAGTAAAGAGTAAAGAGGACTGTTATTGTATATTGTATATTGTATATTGTATGTTGTATGTACTTTGTACGTGTATGCTGTAGTTTGTAGTTTATATTGTTGTTCCGTTTGCTTGCTCCCACTTTGATTTACTGTTTTATTTCTCTTGTCAATATTTTTGCAATGTTGTAAAAAGCCATTGTCTCCTCTCACCAAAACCTTTTACATTCATTTCAACTGTCAACTTTTTATCGCCTTCATGAAAATTCCACTGACACTCACTCTGCCGATTTTATCTAATATGTAATATCTAATCTATAATCTATAGAGGTATACATTATACATATTACATATTACGTAAATTACAAACAGTGCATGTATCTACTTATCTTTTTGAATGGTGAAAATGAAAACGCATTTGATTCAACTCTAATAACTCTAACAAATACACAAAGTTTGCTCAATATTATTTCTTGAAGTCAACAAGAACAAGAATAAGAAAAAGTATCACAAACATTTAAAATTTAACTACCTATAAAAATCAAATGTTGAAGATGATGCAATTAAGAGTGGCAAAATATTATACTTAGTTTCATCAGTACCCATAATATTTTCTTTCTTAATGCAGATAAGAAAAGAAGTTTTTTTATAAATTTTATAAACACCTTTAAAATTAAAAAAAGAGAAAAGGTGTAGGAAATATGATGATTAAAAAAGTGTATATTGTATATGTATATGAATCGGAGAGAAAGGTTACTTATTTATTTTTAACTTGAGTTGGATTAAGGATTCAGGATCATGGATGAATATAGAATAGAGATAGTACTTTTGTACATATGTATGTACTTTTTTATATAGTATTTATGTAGAATATAGATTAAATACATGTACTTGTATATAGCTTCATTTTCAAAAAGGCTATAGTTGTGAGTATATCTAATACCTATATAAATGCATAATATACAGCATACATACATACCGAATCGACGCTGCTGTAGCAAGTTGGTAGTTTGTAGAGTTTTTGGACGTGACATTTTGTTGTACCTACACAGAACCACAGGAAGTCTGTATAGATTTATGGCAGTCATAAATTAAAAAGTTGCCTTTTGTTTCATTATGGAGGGAAGTGAGAATATGAAAATGATGAGTTTTCTACCGTCATCATCTCCTTCTCCCTTTCTACACAAATAATTCTCAGGTTTCCAAGTCAAAGTCAAAGTCAAAGTCAGTTAACCGAATAACCAAACACCAACACCAAACAGAGGCAAAAAATTGCCCGGGTGGTCATACATATTTGACTATTTGACTCTCAGCAGTTTTTCAATTTCAATTTCACTCAGCTTCCATTTTCCATTTCCAAAACACAAAACATGAAGCGTGAAATTTTTCTCTAATGTCCAGTCCCAGTCTATAGTCTTCATCTTTTTCTACTTTTACTCTTTTTTAACTGGTAAATGATAACTACTACCACCACGACAGTAAGATACGACCAGAATAATAATAATAATAATAAAACTTTGATTCTGAACCAAAAATTCTATTGGAATGTTTGTTCAATTTTTTCAGAGTACTGCATTTTCTTCAGTTTAAGTAGCAAATACTAAATAGTGCATAGCACGTGGTATTTGAATATTGAATTTAATTCTTTTTAGTCTAAAGATGTTTCGTCGTCACTGTACAATGTACAATGAACAAATTAAGTGAAAGCCCTTACATGTATTTTCTTCAGTCTAAGCTCTCCGCTCTCAACTCTTAGCTTTCTGCCCCGTTAACCTGAAAACTGAATGAGTTGCATGTTTTCCATACATAATGCATACTTTATGTATTTTATGTATGTGTCGGACTTTTTTTTCCCTAGTCAATTACATTTTGAAAAATGATTCTTTGTATAAATCATCAATGAGATAAGTGAAATAAGTGTTCCATTTTACATGCACAGTGTAAGTATATATATTGTATATTTTGTACTGTAGTACGTGTGGTGTGATCCTGGGAAGTATTTGACTAATGTTTAAATTCTATGTTGTAGGAACAACATTCTATATGATTATTAAAGTGCGCTAATGCCTCTAAATTAGATCGTTCTGCTACATCCTCTCCAAATACATGGTGTAATTGAATTAAATTAGGATTTGAGGAAATATTTTATGTTGTTTTATGAGAGCTCTTTCATGTTTCAAGTACGCCTTCCTTCTTTCATGAATGTGTGTAAAATATAAAATATGTATACACTCTCTCATGGAGTAAATATAATCATAACCATAATAATACACACACATATAGACACTTTATTCTGTATACTTTATACACAATATAAAATGTAAAAATTAAAAATACAGAGATTCAACATTGTACAACACAATCAGAGACAAAAAATGTGCATGTTTACTTTTGAATTGTGAATTGTGAAGCTCAATAAAAAATGAGAGCATATCAAATAGCAAAAGATAAAAAAAACATGGATATAAAATTTCTTGAAAAAAGAAGCTAGAAAAAATTTAAAAATACAAATATACAGGGGAAAATTTCACAAGTCAGTACACTTTGAGCTTTGAGAAACAAGGTTTTCAAGAAATAGGAAAATTATCCTTTCATTCATACATGAGAAATTTCATTTACATGTCATTTTATATTTTACAAATACCTTCATTTAAAGGAATTATATCAAGTGATAAGATTATTTAGCTCTTTGGCGTCTCGATGTTTCCTGTGTATAATGTATAGACACTTTCTATAGACAGTAGACAATGCAGGTATATCTGGATTTGATTTTCATTCGTACTTGTTTGCGTGTCTACATTTTAGATTTTGGATATAATGTTATTATTTACTATTATTGTTAAATTAAGTACTTTATCCTAATTCACCACAAATCCAATCTATTGTACAATTCAAGTAGAGTATTTATGGTGGGAAAACACCATATTTATGGTGGGATTGGATACTCTTCACCCTTTACTTTTTACACAATACAATATATTATCTATACAAAGGGACAAAAAGCCATCCCAACAGTTCAATTATAAAATATTATTTGTAACAAGTTGAAACAATACCCACAGTTATAAATACTAAATAATTTATGTGAGGGCTTTCCTTTCACCTGCTCCTGTCAATTACATTTTCTTTGATTTTTCTAAAAAATATTAGTATAAATTTTCTACTGTATTCAGTATTTACTTTACACCACGTCAACAGTCAACACACATTTATCATTTATGCATGTATCAGACTTTTAAAAAAAATCAGTCAATTTGAATTAAAATTCATTTGCTCCTGAATCCTCACATCAAAATTCAAAATTATAAGAAGCCTATTGTACAGTTTTGTGTTTATTTCTTGATGTATAAGTGTTGAGTATGTGTACAATGTAAAATGTATTCGTACAAATTTTCTAAATAAAAACACCTACATCTACAGTCTACAGTCTACAGTTACTCTATAATTGAGTTTTGTTGTGACTCTTTTGATTTGCCAATTGCACTGGGCGTGTTGTCTTCTGTCTTCTTTATTTTTTTCTGGCGGTACATAAACGTACATATGTATTATTTTGTGGGTAGTCTAATAACTTTTAAAAAGTACACAGTCCAAAAAAAAATCCTAAACATTTACAAAAGTACAATGTGTGTGGTTTTTGGTTGTTGGAAGTTGGATATAATTTACAGTAGATTGCAATTATGTAAAAAAAATAAATACAGAGTACAAATAGAGTATAGTACATGTTAAATAGATAGATGACTATAAAATGATGCATAAACAAATTTATACTTTATACTAGAAAAAAAGGGTTTAAGTTTTTAGTTATCTATGTCAGAAAAGAATTCGTGACGTGACAAGTTTTACATGCATGCTTGTGAAGAGACGAATACGAATAGAGAATAGGGAATAGAGAATAGAGAAAGGTACAAAAAGAGAGAGAGAAAGAGAGAGAAGGTGGAAGTTAATAATGATGGTTGAAGCAAATTAGCGTAATGGTCATATGCAGATTTCCTGTTTGGTGTTTAATATCATTTTCTAGAGAGCTAATAGCTCCACAAAGCGTGATAATAATTATTTCAATGGAATTGAATCACCATATCACAACATAATACTCTTGCATACAATCCCCTTGACCGTGTACAGTGTACAGTGCACTACTACTGTTACTATTATCATCATCTTAATAGTCTCTAAACTACTTGAAAGTTGGTAATAATAAACGGAATGAACAATCTGCCTGTCTATACTTACTGCTTACTGTTCTACACAATACACAACTATAAAATACAACACAGAAATGAATGTAAATTATTATAGCGAGACATAAAATTCTCTCACAGCTCAAAACTCTAATCCAAATCCAAATTCAGAATTCCATACTGAAACTCACCTATTGTCTCTCTGCTCTCTGCTCTTTGACAACACCAGTCACAGTTCTAGAATCTAGATACTAGATACGTTGTACAATATTAGTGAGTGTCACACAAGCAGAGTATATTATTTTATTACACTCCCATTACAATCCTCACATATCACATGCATTTTGTAGAGTGTACTCTGAACTGTGAAGAACTTCACTTCCACCCAACTTTACATTTTACATTTATTTATGTGGACATTTACTCCAAGCTCCAAGCTCAAAACTTCAAAGAGTCTATGCTCGATGCTTGATGTTCAATGCTCAAATTCACAGTGACATTAACATGAGAGGAAAACAGAAAAGAGAGGGAGATCCGTGTTATACATTTTATGTGCATGATAATATGCTTCTACATTTTAGATTTTAGACTTATTTCCTTAATAGTTAATAGTATTGAGTGCTTTGGTGCAGAATGCAGAATATGGAGTATTTTTCAATGTATATTGTATATTGTATAGTTATAGTGTGTAGAAAGAGAGAGAAAGAGGGCTTTTGAATATATTTCTTCTATTTTGAAACTGCTCGTGATTTATTCCTTCTTGTCATGCACACTTGACGGTTTTGTCAGCCGACACTACTGCTCATTATCAACACGAGAGAACTTAAATCTCTTACGAAATGAGAGCTCAACTTTTAACTCTCTGTCCGTAAAGAGTGAGGAATAAAGATTATTTCGTACACAATACACAATGTATAGTATATAATATTATATAAATGTGATGGAGATGGAGGACGTAACTAAGTTGGGATTAGAACTCTACACTCTACACTTTAAATATTATGCATGGAAATTACTTGTGGAAAATGAGCAAGTACCTACAGGATACACCTAGACTATTAGTGAAGTCACAGGAGAGGTTCAAATAATAATAATAAAAGTAGTAGTATTTGATACATCTTTGAATTTGGATTTTAGAGTCACAACATCAACGAACTTTAGCCATAATTTCAGTTAACTCTTGAGTAAATCCAAAAGCTATACTTGTACATTTTATACATCACGCTACACATAAAATCGATGCGTGCTTTCAACTAAAACTTTATTGTAGGTATGTGTAATAAGTGCATCAAGTGTTTCATCGACACTCATTACAGATCACAGAAAATTGAACGATTTTCTGTGAGGTGTGAGGTGAATGATGGATAAAAGATAAAACAAAACATTCAAAATCAAAATTCATCCCAAAAAAAAGAGGGAGAAATGAAAATGATTAGATTATAAACAGGGTAATATCATACTATTAAGAGGCATTAGGGAAAAAGTAAAAAAATTGGTGTATGAAGTGCATCTTTTATATTCTATTTATTTCATGCTCCATGCTCCATACCACACACAACTCAGAACAAAGTCAGAAAGATTGTTGTTATTGTGGGGATCAGAATAACTGAAACATTTCCAGATCCCAAATCCGTGGAGGTACAATTTAGAGTTTGGAGTTGAGAATGTGGAGAGGAGGTCGTTTAAAAGTTAAAAGTTAAAAGAGACTTCTCCTTCCCTGGTCAAGGGTCTATATTCTATATAATCAATGACCACGAGGCGTTTTTGTTCTTCTGTTTTCTATCTTTTATCTTGAGTCTAGTTGTACTACCGGCAGCTATCCTTCATCATGATGAAAGACCGGCATTCGACGACTTGTAATTTTCACACTTAAGTAATCAGTTTCACCACCGCCCGCATTTACCTACAACCACAAAAATTCTTCTCTCATTCCTACAGTCTACATTCTTAATGATTCCAGACTCTACACTCTACAGTCTACAGCCTAAACTCTTCAAAGATCATGTTATACTCTCTTCTTCCTTTCATTTGCCTTCATCGCATCAACCTCCTTTTCAATTCCCAATTCTCAACTCATCATTACCCTACATCCTACATACATACTTTTTCTATATCTATAATCTATATGAAAATGCTCTAATGCACAATATTCTTGTGGAAGAAAAAACATCAACTTTTTGTTCCTTTTTTAATGTAATAATAAAAACTTGAAGGATTCTTTAACCATTATTGTATATTGTATTCTGTATTGATTGAAAAAACATATTATTATTCCTGAGGTATTTCACCACAAATATTTCTACAAACTGTTTTTACATTGAATATTGAATGTTGAATTTTCATGGAGACTTTGTTTTTGTTGTTGTTTTGCAATGAAAAAGGAACTATGAAAAGCCACAAGTCAAATTGAAAATTGTATACATATATGCTTTATGTATATTCTTACCTCATTTCGAATTTTTGAAAGGTTTAGACCTCGGAGTTTCCATTTTAGACGCATCAAAAATAAAAAATCAAACAGCTATAAAGTTAATATTAAAAAAAGTCCCTGCCTCAGGATTTAATATTCAGTCCCAGTATTTTTATCTGCAAGTTACAAAGTTACACGTTTAATAATCTTTCATGGAGCTTTTTACACGAGGTACATATAAATTAAAGTATTAAGGAAAATCCATCTTTGATGTTCTATACTTTATAAAACCAGAGGAAACCACACAGTCTTAAATTGGAATGAAATGACACAGGGTAACAATGAAAAACGGATCTTATATTTACGTGTAAATAGTAAAGAGGGAAGAAACAACAGACGAGGCGTCAGCTTTCCGATCGATAAAATGGAATTGAAAATTCGACTAATCTCAGGTCTCTTATACAAGTACAAAGATTTTCATTGTAACCTGACATCTGACATCTGACATGTGTGAGCGGTGAGCATGGAGGAGAAAGTGTCGAAATTTTTCTATTATCAATGCAGATCCATGATTCTAGATTCCGGATTCCTGATTCAGCACTCTAGTCTCGGATGTAAAACTTTTCTCCTTTCTCAATACTTGTAATTTTATTCTACTTAAGAACAGGACAAAAAAACTACATTAGAAATCACAAGGCTCGTGATTTGATATTTGATATTTGATGTAATTTTTCTTGTGTAAAAAAATCCTGTAGACATCTTGCGCAAAGCTCAAACCAAGTATAAATAAAAGCAACAGCAACAAAAATTTTTTTTGAAGAAGGGGCAAAAAAGAAAGAAGAGCACCTAATATTAGTTATTTTTTTCTTCAAAGAATATATCAAACATCAAACACCGAAGGCCAAACAACTAGTATATTTTTTGTACATTCTGCATTCCAAACATGCACAATGTACATATGGCCTAGGTTTACTGTTAGCAATGTAAATGTAAAGGAAAAAGCAGAAAGTTGAAAACCGTCTTTGAAGAGATAAGCAAGAAAAACACACACATGTAGACGTGGCAAAGAGACAGACATATTGGACATATTCCTATGTATCTATGCAGTGCCATGGTGCCGGCAGAGGCGACTAAAATGAAATTACACTTTTATGAAAACCAAAAGTTGTTGAATTGGAAATTCCTCCAGAATGTTTTACCCCTCAACTCTCAAACTTCTCTGGTTCTGTCTCTGCATCCGCATCTCATCTTTTTTTTTCTTTTTTGACATGAAGAAAGTTGGAACAATTTATGGAAAAGTAAAAGCCCACGTTCTACGAGAGTAGAGTTTTAGAGTGTGGAGTTTAAGATGAAAACTCGACTCATCTCTCAGTTCTCGACAGTCCACAGTCGACACACCACTCCAAATATCACAATTCAGAGTATTTTCTACTTGAGTCTCGAGTCTCGAGATATCAACATGTATGTACATTGTACACAGTACACAAGCCTGTATGTCTGCAAGTCTGCAAGTTTCCACCGTCCAAACTTCTGTACATATTCAACGTTCATATGTGAGTGTTGGCTTTTGACTGTTCCTTTTTTGATTTCACGAGAGAAATGGAGCAAAAAGGAAGGAATATTAAACATACATAATGCATAATACATACCAATTTTGTATCTGTATGAGATGAAAAGTAAATAGAATCTGGATTCTGGATTTAATACAGTTTCCTTCCGCCGTTTCCTAACTTTTTTTCTGGTTTACTCCGTTCTCCATTCTGTCGGCATCAAAGAGATCTTTAACTTTGTCTTTGTATAACACATAATATTACATATTACTATCCTAGATCCTAGATCGTAGAACATTGAGAAAACAAGGCAAAATCCTACTTTCTTACTAAAACTGATGGCAAATGGTGGGTTTCAAGAAATTGAAGAATATTTATGTGTATTTGGGGTCTGGAACTTGGGATATCTGTATCTGGACTTCATACTACATGTATGGAAGAGACTGAGAGTTTTTAAAAAATATTTTTATCTCATCTGTAATACTTTTTGTTTCTGTCTGTGGATTTTGGGCTGTGGACAAGCGGCGCCTACTCATTTTACTCTTTATTCTTTACTCAAAGCTCAAAATAAATATTAAATATGGAACATTTGAAACCCTTTTTATACAACAAGCACAATGTCAATGTCAATCTGGTTTGTATAAAATGCTCAATGTATAACCATCTTCTATTTTGACCTCTAACTGCACTTCTGACTTTTTACTACCTCCACCCACATCTTTGTTTTCAACACTATTATAAACTTGTTCATCTCCCGCTGGAATCTTGAATAGGGAATAGAAAAAGCACATAATCAGGAATAGCACATCCTACATTTATTAAATGGTAGCAAGAGCACACTTCAAATTCAAATAAAAAACATAACTGTGTGTTCTATAATAGATTGTAAAAAAAATTTATCTTTAGTATAATATAGGTACATGAATTATGAATTTCATCCTGAATATGTAAAAGGTAAAAGGTTAGTAAAGTCCACAATAATACAGAATACACAATGTAAAGCTTAACCTCAAATATTTGTCTTGAGGTCAATTTAAAGAATCAATCATAGGTCAAAACGAGGTTATTTGTTCTCAAGTTTAATTATATTTACTTGAAAAGTGGCCAATATTGATATTGATACATTGATATTTTTATTACATGAGTTTGTACAGTGAACAGAATATTAAACATAAAAAATGAAAAAGTAGGAAAATCTCTGAAATGTGTTGTGGATTATAAAGTTGTTGATTTTCAACGCAATCTCCATTTTTTTTAATCCAAATCAATCAGGAGTCAGATGGGTGATTGATTCGTGACTTTATGCGATTTTGATTTATTAGGTTGTTGTTAACACACGGATTTGGATTCATGAAACATAGTACATGATGGGTAATTCCTTCATGTTTGTCTATGTAATATGTAATATCATGTACAAATTTTACATTGTACATGCTAATCAAGCTTGTATTTCTTGTGTATACACGTAATTTATATGCATGAAAATGAGTAATGATAATAATTGGTCTTTGTGATTTAAAAACTGACCTTTAACTTGAACTGTGGATAAAATGTGCAATTTATTTTTCAATTTCCTTAACAAAATTTACCATACACATTCAACAGACAGCAGACAAATAAGTGCAGATAACAGGGGATGCATTTTACTTTGGCATTCATTGGTTTGTGGTTTGTGGAAAAGTGGATGAGAGACTTTCCAAACTCCAAACTCCAAACTCATAATTTTCTCACAGTTGAAATGAAATGTAAAGTATAGGCTCTTTAGCACCAGCTTTGTACAATGTAAAATGTACAATGTATAGACTATCTTTTATCTTTTATATTATTCTGTCCAAGAAATTTATGATCCTGAATCCTGTATGCACAATGTACAAGTTAATGTTATGTTCAAAACTCTTCCGTCTCACCATCTCTAATTATTTTTACCTTCACATTATCATTAGCATTATCAGCATCATAATTCTACAAAGATTCTTTTATCCATATCCATAGAGTATAGACCGCATTTGCGTTGTCTTTTGTCTGTTTCTTATTGAATATTGAAACTAATAAACAAAACGTTGATTTGATAATGGAATAGTAAATGACAACCGCAAATTTCCTCTACAGAAAAAAAACTGTAAATAGATAAATTTGCGTACTATATTACAAGAAAAATCTCATTTCTTTTACCATCTGCAATCTAGATGTAAAATATAGGCTTCGAAAAATGAACAAGGAACAGGAATCTTGTGAAAATCCATATAATTATGATAAATAATAAACAGGAATGATGATGATATGACAAAGTAGATGAAGTAAGTATAAATTTTACACTTTAAATTGAAAATTGAAATACTAAAAGAGAACAGAGGACAGCCTACAAGATTGAAGATTGAAGACTGAAGATAGACAGAAGAGAAAGAGGAATCACCTCTTTTTAAAGAGAGGAGACAAAGTAACGGAGTATATGTATATTGCACTTTAGACATGCTAACAATTTGCAATATCATATTTTATTAGAGAAAAGAGGGAAGATCCATGTTAATTTGTGGAGACTAAAAGAATAAAAAATAGAGAGACGTCTTTTCCTCAACCCTTTAATTTTATATTATGTGCATCTTTCCATCAAGATCATTCATTATGTTAGCATATTATTAAAGAGTAAAGAGTGGGATCCAAAACGGGAAAAATGAGCATGAACGTGAAAAGTAAAGTTCAAACGCCATTTACATATAAAATATGTTACAGTACAAAGTACAAGAGACACTTTTGTATTTAGATATTTAGATTTTAGAGATAGTTGGTGTCATGTTAAAACCTTGTGTACATTCACCTTTTACCTCTTATCAAAACAGGAACAGAGACAGGTTATTTATACTTTTCACAGAACAGAGAGCAGAATTAACTCAGGACTCAGAACTCAGGACAGAGAAGACAAAGTGTACGCATCTATTTAGTTTCGAGATGTTTACATGCGTGAGCACTGTGCACCGCCTAGGCAAAAACAATTTCATTTCCTTTGTAATCTTTTGTTTCCTTATTTTTCTCGTGTAAAAGACACAAGATACAAGATACAAAACCGTTGTGAATCCTCAAAGGGCAAACACTACAAGATACAAGAGTCTCAATTCTCAATTCAAGTATACGCATTTTCCTTGGTATCTTATTTGAGGAGAAACTGTACACCGTCAAAAGGCGAGAGTAAAGAGTAAAGAGTCACTCTATCTAAATTTCCTACTTCCTACATTCAGTGAATGACACGTCGAATTAGGAGGAGAAAGTGGAAATTCGGATGCGGATGCGAAAGAAAAAAAAACACGAGAAAAGAGTTATCATTTGAGGATGATCAAATTTGATGTTGTGCGTTTTACATTTTGAACATGGTATGTAATTTGAGAGAAAAGGAGAGAAAAAACAAGAAACTGTACATTTTACATTGCTTAAAGTAATGCTTTCAGCTTGAAGCATTTCAAACATCCACTTTCCACAGTCCTCCGCCTTATTTTGTTTTTTTCTAACTAATCAGCTCATTTTTGGCCCCTCTCTCCTGATGGCTTATAAAATATGCACTAGATACTAGATGGTAAATTGTAACTTTTTGACCCTAGGATACTGTTTACCTTTTACCTTATTTGAATAAATGTCTGTTGACTTTTTCATCATCTTACTCATCCTACTTTAAGCTTCGAGCCTCGAGTATCAAGTATCAAGTATCTCTGCATTACTTATATAATAAGGCAAGTTTCCTGTGTATGTAAAAAGCTTGTGCAAAATGCTATACTTTATACTGTGTTACATGCACATTCACATTTGTACAGTAAAATAGATTAATTTGACCAGCTGTAAGTTAGACGACCTCCTTAATGTCAATGAAAGGACAAAAGACAAAAGATATCGAGTTTCGAAACAAAAACAAGGAAGGAACCGAGTAAAAAGTGTACATTGTACGGAGTTGTGTAGAGTTGTGTAGAGCTGAAATGGAAAATGTGGATGATTGGTCCATGCTTTTGTTCATTTCTCTCCGCGGCTTTCTCCTTTCAATTCCCTCCGTTTTACAGATTTACACCAAACTAACTGTGACTCTAGATTCTAGACTCTAGACTCAAGAGTTTAGAGATTCTAGATTCTCGATTCTAGACGCTAGACTATTGACGTACTTTTGGATGGAAAAGACAAAGTGCGACCTTTATTCTTGTGTCTTTTCCATTTCTTCAACCATCTACTTCTACTGTCTTTGATGCTTCTCGTGAGATGTAAAAGAAATCGATATTTTCCATTAGGACTGCTAAGTCCTCACAAATGTGAAAATTCGTTCTTCGTTCCATTTGCCAAATTCCCTATTTTCTCCAATGTGGATGTACCTATCCTTTGTACTTTGTACAGTATCCTGTTACCTATCAATAAGCTTGCTCTGGAATTTACAACGTCTCTGAATAAATACTGCACAAATTGCTGCATAATACAAAGACAACAGCAACAACACAGTACACAGCATACACTGTACTATATTCTGTACTCTTTTATTATTGGAATTTGGAAGACATTAGCAAACCCTCTATAATTACGGTTACACATTATACATAAACCATGGGTTGAATGTTGAACTCACTTTGTTAATCTTAAATATAAAGATTTTCTTCTCTTGTTCATTTCCTTGCTTTTATTTATTATCGCTCACACAATTAATTCCAATGGCTTACATGTATAATTACATGTATTTTGTATTGCAAGTTGTACGTTGTACTCTTACTATTTTACTATTACTATCTCCATAGAGATCGAGATTTATGCTTCCGCTATACCTTGTACTATGTTCTAGACTAAACATTACGCACATAATTAAACTACATGCATCTAGAAAATAGAATGTAGAAAAACATGTGCATAGTTTCAATTTTCAGCCTTTCGAGCAAAATTTTGTATTAAATTATCCTTTGTTCATAAATTAGCTGTTGTGGATTTTTCAATTTATAATTCAGCATAAAAAAGTATTTTCAATGTACACTGTAAAATATAGTGTCGATTTCTGTAGACTTTAGACATTTACATAAATGGAATTTTTCTTTCTACATTTCCAGTTTCAATCTTCACATGCATTTCAAATGCAAAGAGTTTCGGGGAAAGCTAAGATCTCGATCAGAATCCGAATCAAAATTAGAATCGGAATCAGAACCAGCTTATCGTGAGATCAGCGAAAGACGAGTCTAGAGTCTAGAGTCTAATTGAAACGTACATATGTACGTATGGGATGAAATCTAGTAGTCTAGAAGAAATCCAGGAGGAATTTACGGCTCCGCCATACAATTTGAGCGTGTGTTCGATAAAGACTTTCCATCCCGGTTTAAATTGCCAGGGAATGCAGTGTGAAATAAAGTCAGTTTTACCCCGTCAAGATCCATAGCGTGAAAAAAGCAACAGAGTCAGAGGCAGAGTCAGAGTCAGTCAACCCATTCAGGAAAGGGATCACACTTGTCAGAAGGAGAAATTTTCCAATTTACGCAATCCAAAGAGGAAGAAACAGAGAGAGACAGAGAGAGAGAAAGCAAGTGACGGACGGACTTTTGAAAATAGAAAATATCCACGTTCTTCAAGACAATAAAATGAAAGGGGAGAGAATACACCGTAAAATTTATCTAGACACTAGACACCAGACACCAAATGCAGTACAATTCGCCACCTCTACCTCTTTTTACACTTTATACTACAGAAGTGTATTTGGGTGCATTTTACTTGTACATTGTACATGCACAATACAATTTAAAATGAAAGTCAATACGTACTTCAAAATTGCATGCATGAAATGGAATTGTAGTGAATGTCATCATTAAAATAAAATCTCTTGTGCTCTTCCATTTTATTTAGTTTTGTTTTACATGACAGTTCATCTTGTTTGGATGTTTCGTGTTTGGGACGTTGACTTTGAACATTGAACATGTTGGGCCTGAACACCGTGACTGTTTACTGTAACACTGCAAACTGTATTAGCCACTGTACAGTACATGTAGAATGTACAGGGTACTTAGGGGCAATAAAATAGAAAATGATACGGCGCAAAGGGGAGTTTTACAGGGTTTTTACAGGACAATCCATGTGTACAATTTTAAGGGAAACACAAATGAGTATGAGAAACTGAAAAGCTGAGAAAAAGATAAAAAGAGAAGGTTGGCTCCACCATAGAAAATACTGTAGAAATAGAAAATATACATAATAATAATAATAGCAACAATAGTAATAATAATGTGAATGACTAAGTGAGTGTATGTGAAACTGTGGAATGTACGATGTACATAGTGTGAGAGTGAAAGAAGTTGGAGGAGATTGGGGAAAGTATTTTATACAGTGTAATAGGAGTCAGTTGTTGTTGTAGTATATTTGTATGAATACTTATGCACATGTACAATGTTTTAGGTTGACTTGGTTTACTTGGTTTGCTTGGTTTGGTTATCGTTAGCATTTGGAATTCGATCACATTTTCTATCCAATTATACGCTCACTGAGCTCAGTGAGGCTCGCAGTATTGCTCCTATCCACGGCTCTCTTCCTCCTCCCTCTCCCTTTTTCAGCTCTTCACACATGTACAATGTACATACATACATGAAAATTCACACACTGTACACTGTACACTGTACATTGTACAAGTATATGCTGAAACATGGAGCATGGAGCATGGAGCCAAGTAGCGAAAAAGAAAGAGGAAGAGGAAGAGAAAGAATGAAAACGAATGTGAATGGTTGCATTCAATTCACCAATTTAGAAATAATCCGGTACAACAATGTAAGACAAGAGAGTAGAGAGTAGAGACTAGAGGGAGCAGGATAATATCCAACAAAAACATTTGAACAGAAATTGAGTCGTTTCTCCATCTCTCTTTGTCTCTCTCTCCTTGAAATATGGTTATGGCTACGGCTCACTCCATCCATACATCCATCCATCGGCTATCTACTATCTCCTATCTCCTATCAATCTATCTATCTATGTATCTATGTATCTTTCCAGCACGTCCCCGCATACTGTACACTGCATACTCCATACTCAATACATGTGTGAGAGTAAGAGTTAACTTTATGTGCAATGTTCAGTGTACAATGTGAGTTGCACACACATGTATAAGATTTCGTGTAGGTACTTGGACTTTTCCTCCTCCTCTTCATCTTCATCTTCATCTCGCTCTTCTCTCCTCCACATTTAGATACAAAGTAGACGGAGATGGAGATAGAAACGGAAACGGGAGAAGAAGGAGAAGAAGAAGAAGAAAGCTTTCCGAGCGTCAAATAGTACAAGTATGTACTATGTACTATGTACAAAAACAGTAGGAGAAGAAGAGAAAGAAGGAAAGATCTGGAAATCCTCGACAGAGCAAAATCTGACAATGAGCTCAAGACAGAAAGGGAAATTTATTGTATGTGAATGCGAAGATGTTCCCTCTAATCTGAGCCAAAGTACTGATGTATAAACTGAAACACTCTCGTTCTCCTTTCTCTCCGCTTTTTCCGCCTTGGCTGGAGCAAGAAAATGGATAGTATAGAATATAGAATACAGAATATAGAGCCTAATAGATAAGTATATTCTATATTCATCTATACATCATTCTCTATATTCTACAAACTCTGCACTCTACAGTCTACAGTCTACACGCATTTCCCATCTTGTATCTTGTGCATATAAGTAAAGCTTTTATGGTACATTCAAAAGCTTCTTGTGCTTCTTTTGTGCTACAGTAGTTGACTTGATTCTTGACTTTTCCGTGAATAATTGAGCGACTAACATTCATCTTCGCAACTCTGATTCCAACCATTTTTCTACATGAAGTGCCAATGATCTCCCATCATCCATCATAAAATGCTATGTCATACTCCATTCTCTATTCTCTATACTCTGTACTCTGTAGACTACCTCATATTTATATGTGAGCATTTTGTATTTTGTACAACTGCGTATGGTGGTCCATCTCTTTTTCTCTTTTTCTCAGTTCCTCTCTTTCTCGCATTCTCTCAAGTTGTCGAATCTGATCATCATCATATCCCTTAATTCATATCGTCATTGACTCCAACCTCCACCACATCCATCTCCATCAAAACTCAGAACTCAGACCTTAGACATCAGACCCTGGCATTAAATATTCATACTCGCAATTACGACTACGATTGAAAATCTTAGTCCAAAAACCTAGGAAATGAATAAAAGAAACAAAAATCAAAACCATGTTTAATAGTCTTTTTGGTTTGGTTTGGTTTGGCTTGGAGAAAATTTGTTAATTTAATTGTTTTTATTTCTTTAGTCTTTTATAGCGTATCTTCAGGAGGATTTCATCCATCACTCAAATATTGTCAGAAAGCTTCATCCTATTTATTCATAAATATTTACAATTCACAGGATTAGAGATTAGAGATCTGAGAAAAGAGAAAACACTCTGAGGATTTCTGCCGACATTCCAAATATCAAATAACTCAAATAAGTGCATGTAGAAAATAAAGTTATGATATTTAGTACTTTTTATTAGATTGAAGGCTGAAACGATCCATCCATCTTTCCAATTCTTTTTTCCACTCACTTCGTTTTCATAGTTCCATAAATCTTGGGACTATGAAAGAGGTCGATAAAAATAAAAGGTTATGAAAAAACAAAGGTGTAAAGAAGTGATTCATCAAACATGATTCTCAATTCTCAATCCATCACTTTTAGTTTTTAGTCATTATTTTATAAAAATCACACATCAAGACAATCAAAAATCAAATTTACAAAGAATAAAAAATAAAACAGAATCAGAAGAAAAATAATAAAATACTTTTATATTTCCGTATATGAACTTTTTTGGGAGTCGGAAGTACATGAAATTAAAAAGTTTGTGCAAAACAAAAGGGCGAAAATTTGTAGACAGAAAGAGAAATAACAAGAGAAGAGGAGATAAATTTCCACTAAACTTGTTTTACTCTTTACTCTGTATTTTGTGTTTGGTGTTTGGTATTTGGTCGGTGTAGATCGGCGGTAGAAAATTAGAGTTGGGATTGAATCAAAGGTGTTGGATGTTGGATTGATGATTAAAATCAGGTTGGTTTTCCAACATCCATACTCCTTACAATTTATAATGCATAAGGTGCATGCTAAATGAACCAAGAATACATTCTAGATTCTAGTAATTGAGCTACGGATGTTTCAATGTACAATGTATAAGTAAGCAGTAGATTGTGGAGAGTGCTGGAGTGCTGGAGACGGGAAGAGGAAGGCGAAAAAGATCTATTTGTGTCAGATTGAACTTTGTCTCATCATTCATCACGGTCAATTTGTGGGAGTTGAATCTGATTAGTGCACTTGTTCTCTTTTCCCAATCCCAGAAAAAACTGTGTGAATGGGATTGTTTAATTCCTCTCATCTGTACTCTCAGTACTTTCTGTACTTTCTGTACAATGCACATTGGAAGGTATCATCAATGATTGACTTGGATCTTACGGCCTTTGGCAATATAAAAATCCACCTTACACTCTCCACTTTACAACATTACACTTGACTTGACTCTTGACTCGTTTATGTAAAAACAGTAATGTTTCTGGCCGTAAATTTAGGGTTTCGCTCTCGTCTCTTTTCCAGGCCAATTTCCAGTGTGTATAAGTTTGGAGTCTGGTATAACATGCATATTTAACTTTTCATCCTTCTCCTATTTAAAAGCTACTACTGCAAATGGCTATTTCTATTTCTATTGCTAGTCTATGGGTTGAAATGACAAAGCGGGAGAGATATTTAGTACATGGTACATTCTAAATTGTGCATGTGGAATTTTGTAGTCGTATTTGTACTAGTGCTAGTGCTTGCATTAAACCTAAAATGGTTGTAGAGGAAGCTGCGAGCCATTAGAAAAGGTCTCATCTCATTAAAAATGTAGGTTTTTCAACTTGACTCGCACCTCTAAGTGTTTTTCCTCGCGACAAAGTGAAAAACAAAGAACATGTCTCGAGACTCGAGACTTTCTCTCAAAATTGGCACCTGGAGAAATCATGTTTGACACGACTTGGACTGTCTCTCTCTTCTCTCTTTCTCTCCTTCTCTCCTTTTCAATTCAACCGCAATCTTTTACATACCCCAAAAACGCTTATTTTGCTTTTACTAACTTTTAGTCGTCTCTCTTTTCCTCTATTTTGTTGTCCCCTTCAACTAATTTTCTCATCTCCGGAATTAAATTGGGCGTCTTCTCACTTCTGATTAAAAGATGGATGTGGACAGAAAAGAAGAAGAAAAGAAAGTAAAAGCTATATAATTATTTATTATATTCGGAAAAAGTAAAATGGCGACTAAAAAAATAAAAATTTCCAAAAAAAGAAAAAATCAAACAAGGTTACAAATCGTCTATTTGTCCCTATGAAATGATACATTGTGAATTACTACAGAGTACAGAGGAGAAGGGGGAAATGTAAAAGATAGGCATATGAGGAAATAGTAAATGGTAAAGTGTACATACATTTATAAGGATACATTGAAAAATATTTAGCTAGTTATTTGTAATGGAATGCCAAAATGGAAATAGAAGATACAGATAGAGAAATAGTATATGCATGGTGCATTTGATACTTGTGTAGAGTGTAGAGGGAGACGGGCGACGGGAGATTGGAGATGGGAAAGTGAGTGTACACAAAATATACATATGGAGAGAGAGGAGAGAGAGAGATGCAGAATAATGTATGAAAGGTCTTAATTCGGAGCAGTTGGGGGATTTGCCCTTTCTGTCGTCCAAATCATGTCCCAACTATCATTAAAATGTCTCGAACTGTCACCATAAAACAAATTACTTGTACGCTACGCCCCAGCCTCAACCAAATTATTATTCACTTGTGGATTGTGGAATATTTTGTTCAACCAACCACCCATACATTAGCATTAGCAGTAGCAGGAAGCAGCGACCGACCAACATGTACAATCTAAAATGTACATGTAAAGCAACACATCTCATCTTCTCTGTGAACTGTGAATGCACACACAAATTCAAACTGTTATTTCTCCCCTTTTCTCTCCCTCTCTCTCTCCCTGTCTCTGTCTTTACACTTTACATGTCCTGTCACGACTGAAAACTGACAGCTAATATCCAATGTAAAACTCATGAGTTCATCATGTAAAATTACATGTATTTACGTTATTCCAACTTTTTGACTATATGTGGGGTTTTTCGTGGAAAAAATCATCTTTCTTCTCAGTTCTCAGTTCTCAGCCACTGCACTTATTTATTTATTCATTTTTATCAGTCTCTGTACATTGTACATTTTAAATGCAAAGGTGTAGAATTAGAATGTAGAATGTAGATTGTACATGTGTAAAAATGCACTAGTTTCCCTTTTGACTTTTGACTCCAAAAGTTATCATTTAAATTTTCATGTAAAATATAAAATGCAAAACTTGACTTCCCGTTCATCATATTTAATCACAGTTTATGAGCAGAGTGTAAATGTACATTTTACATTGTGCTTTGTACTTTGTGTACCTGCGACTATTATTACTTGTAACTTATTACTCACAAGAGCGAGATGACTTGTTTGTGTGGTGTGTGTTGTGTGTGCAAAATTACAAGGCATGAATTACGTATTACGAATTACGAATTTCTCATTTCTCATTTTTCAAACGCGAGAGAGGACAGAAATTCAGAAACTCAGAAATTGGTCCACCCTTTTAAAAGAGTCAAGATTGAAAAAATTAGTACATGATATGATGTGACCCACGAAGACAGCTACGACTATAATTACAGCAGGAAAATAATTATGAGCAAAAGGTAGGCGTATCACGGATCATGGATCACGGATCATGGAGATATTATAATATTATTTCATACACTGAAGAAAATAAAGGTACTACAATAAATTTATAGACTCAACATTAGACATTAGACATCCCTACATTTTTATAAAGCATTTTTTATAATATGAACAATTATCTCAGTTCTTTACTTTTTACTCTTTACACTTTACACACTTGGCGTTTCTATCCATATCTCCATGACTGCATACTGCATGTATTACAACGAGACGAAAAACGAAAAGGTTTATGCAGTGTGGACTGCGATAAATTATAAATTACAATATTCTACGCCACGGACAATACTCGAGATCAAATATTAAATATTGAATTTTCCTCCTCAATGATTATACATGCACAAGTGCAATTTTTGAACACATTTTTATGCTTTTATGTTTAATAGTATGATTTGTATCTTCAAAACAAGAGTTAGACTAAAATCTCCAAGTTTCAAGATTTTGATTTTAATTTAGGTTGAGAGTCGAAGAAAAAAACTTTGTAAAATTATTCCTTTTGTGAAGGTACAAGTTAAATTTATAGTATTTTAAACATTGGGATTTCCAGTGTCAGAGCAATAGCAGAGGAATTGGTGAAGAAAGGAGCAAAAATGACAACAAGTTTCACAGGAAAGCATTCAATTTATTATTGTTTCCGAGTTCCGAGTTCTGAGTTGAGAGTTCTGAGGACGTGGAAACTTCAACAAATGAACATAGTTAAAACCTGAAACAATTTAAATCCCTCCAAAATGCCGGGATTTACTCTGTTCATACATGTATGTACATTGTACATTGTACATGAGTTGGTGAAGACGAGCCATGGTCGATTTCATACTTCAAGTCTTCTTCTACTGCAGTTGTTTCCTTGTTGTTCTTGTTTTTGGACCGTAGTAGTAAACAAAGTTGAGTAGTTAAATCTATACCTGTTTTCTACATGCTACGCCCTGTTTTTGTATTTGTTTACACTTGATGAATGAAATAGAATGTATAATAGAATAGAAGGAGACTTGGTGAGTCAAATATCCTATAGAATCTACAGATATACAGATTTTATACTACTAGAATCAGAATCAGAAGCAGAGAGAAAAGTGGAGATGAGTTGTCAAGCCAAAGTTCGCCAATTGAAAGCCGTCCTCTGATCTGATCTGATCTGCACTAATAAGCAAAAGAGGATTTTCTTTCTCTCTGACTCTGACTCTCAAATTTCCATCACTTGTACTTAAGCATGGAGATGGGAATGGGAATGGAAAGTTGAAACAAGTTGAACTATTACATGGATAGATTTGTAGCTATGTGCGTCCTGTGTGTCGTGTCGTCTGCTTTGAGATTTGAGATTTGAGACTTGAGAAGAGGGGCTTTCACTCCGTACATAAGCTTCAAGTTTTAACAACTTTGACTCAAAAGGCGCTTGTACAAAAGATACCGTGTACAGTGTACGCTGTACTTTGTACTTTGCCCATTGAACGTTGTACGCAATCTCTTCATCGGGTTTCAACACAAAGGTCGGAAAGGCTCGACCTCTTCTCCATTTCTCCATTTGTACTCTCCGATCCGATTAACAGTTCTTCCTCCATATTACTCTATCTTTCCTCACCACTATTTCACAGTCTCAATCCTATCCATCCCAACCCAAGCCATACAGAGCCAAGCAAAGCCAAGCCAATTCAATCCAGCCCAATCCGATGGCAGCCAGACAGACACAGTCTTCGCGTCTAATACTTTCTCCCGTTAGAGTTTGCGTTAGATTCCACATGGAACCTTTCTGCATCCAGCATCGAATATAGAGAATGGAGAATCGAGAGAGAAAGACAAAAGATCTCTCTGCTCTTCACTCACAGATTTCCTAGCATATAACCTCTTGATCCTCCTCTGTGTAAGTATTTCTAGGGAAATAATCAATAAATGTACATAAAACCTCTCCTTTTTCTCAATCCACACTCTTTCTCAAATAATTCTTCACTCTCGTCCCTGATTTCACACTTTTCCACTCCCAATCTTCCAATTTTCCGATTCGCTCTCGCTCACTCTGTTGTACAAAATCCCGGAATATCAAAGAAAAAAGAAAGGATCATGAAAATTCAAAGTATTTTTTTGTAGCGTCATTGACAGTTTTCTAAACTTTTGACTTGTTAGGAATTTAAATCCAATTCAAGCTAATTCTCCCTGTGCTATTTATACAATTTGGATTAGTCAAAAATTCATTGTTGTACAAGTATTTTTTATTTTAGATTTCAGGCGCCGAATAAATTTAAAATACAGATAGAAAACAGGCCATCAAAAAAAAAGAAGAACATGATAAGAGGATGAAAAATTAAAATACTTGTGTAAATAGTAAATATCATGTAATATGACAATGTGTCGTTTATTTTTCACACGCCTGAGAAATACTTGCACAATGTACATAATTGACAGTTGATTGGTAATCAGATACTTGTTTAAATACCTGAGTTTTTCCCTCTATTTTTGAATGAGAAGATGACACTTTGACGACCGTTTTGTATGTGTAGAGACATCTTTAAAAGCATAAAATAAAATACGAAACATTGAAATAGGAATGGAAAAGGGACTGACTTTTGACTGTGAGTGAATGTTGAATAGGTGACAGATACTACGGACTACGGACTGTGGACTGCAGAGCTCTGGGAGGGCAAACAAAGATGAGCAAAGGTGCGAAGAATCAATTGAATATTGAATTAAATTTCCACAGTCTGTAGTTTTCTCGTTGATCCTCTTCCTCTTACTTTGCTTACTTGTGCAGTATTTTGTATGGCATTTCCTAGATTTTTGTCATGTCCCGTCATCATTTTTTCTATTCCTATTTATTTATTTGAAGAAGAATGATGGAGAAGACCACAACCATGATCATGATGATGATGGTGAGATGATGATGAGGAGAGGGATGGTGAAAATTTTAAAATGAAACTGAAAACTAGTGATCTCTAAAATTCTACATACACAGGTGTGTTTCTGTTTGTGCTGGGAATAGGGATAGAAAACTGACAGTGGTACGAGAAATGACTCTTCTCTACTCTTTCCTCTGTACTCTGTACTCTGTTCAAAACATTTAATAATATTGAATACTGAATATTGACAATTTAAAATTTGGAGTTAGGTTTGCAGTGCACATGTGCAACAATAGGATGTCTACTGTCTACGTTTGTGTACTCTGTACACTGCACACATTATTGAATCTTTATTGTTGTCGTCATAATAGCTGTACAATATACGAGTGATTGTAGTATGCACAGAGTATAGAGTGTATGATATAAAGTACAGAGTACACAGGAGTCAAAGTATGTATTTGGTCTGTGGTCACGGTGATCAATCATGGAGGAGCCGTCACTTGTTCCTCTTGTTCCTCTTGTTCCTCTTGTACTGTTGTAGCTTCTAGTTAGGTGGTCGTCAGCCCAATCTTTACCAGTTTTGTATACTTGTCAGTCATCATCGACATTACTCACCCATCGTCTCATATGCACAGTGTATAGATATTCTCTTCCGCTCCTTCTTCTTTTTCTTCTTCCTCCCTTTTCCTTCCCTGCTACCTCACATCAACACACTAGAATCTAGGCTCACTTGTGAGTGTAACACTGTCTAAAAGAACAGATTCAATACATTACCTACATGTTGAATGTTGAATGCTGAATGCTGAACATACAGTAGAATTTAAAATGTAGAATGTAGATATGTAACACATAACTTGAAGAACAGTCAAGAGATAAAACTGCCACAGTTGAGCAGTGGAACAAAAGGAAGAGATTCTTTTCTTTTTATTCTCTTTATCCTTTCCCGTCCATCATCTCAGTTTTCGTTTCATTTACAATTCACAATTTACACAGTCACACACACATCAATACATCGATCCATCCATCTATACTTTGGATTTTTATACTTGTAGTTGTATTTGTGTGTATGGGAAGGATCCTTCTTCTTCTTGTTCTCCTTCTTTGGACTCCACATCGTCATCCTCATGCGCATCCTCATTTTCATTGTCCTTATCGTTATGGCTATCGTTAAGTTTGAGATTTGAGAATGCAACTCGATGCTTGTTTATCTTTGTTCAATTCCATTGTTCGGACGTGCTAAATCTATTAATGGGAAATGCTCACCAGATCATATCTAAATGCTGTACATATCTGTACATATATAATACAAGAACTTTTAACGAATACAATTACAAAGTTACGACTCCCAGTCTAGTCAAGAAAGAAAGAAAGAAAACATTCTTCTTTTTATTTTTCTTCTTCCACCGCTCCCTCACTCTTTAACACCCAACCTCCATCTCCGTCACCGTCTCAGGGAAAAAGGTGATGTATTCTAGATTCTAGGTATGTTATTATTACTGTTTGTTTGTTTCTTTGAATGTGCATCACATGTCGAAACATGGGAATTGATGATGGTGACAATCAAAAATACACATAATGTTTAATCCAAATCATTGTACAAAGTACATACAAAATACAAAGTCCGTGTAACACTTGTAGGTTTTTTGCCCGTCTTCTGGTGCCCTCACCGTTTACCGTTTATCTTTTTCCATATACCCTCAGAATGATTTTGAGTTTTGATTATCACTTTCTCAATGGCTAAATGAGAAACATGGTGAAAGAGCCAAAATAAAATAGCTTGTTTACAGCTTGGAAATTTTGTAGTGACAACATTCTGTGAGTAAATGATGATTTTTGAATTTTGATAGTATTGTATGTTTTCCGGTAGCTTGAAAAACTTCTCACAAAACAACCAAAGATCACAAGCAAGTGGAGAAAAGTAGCCTCGTCAGTTTTCCATCTCATACTTTCCTCAATACTCTTGAATCTTTGTAATGCACATGTATAATTTGGAACTTTGGAACTTTGGATTTGGAGATAATAGAAATGGACTTTGTGGGATTTTCTATTGCCCACTTTGTTTCCATAATCGTAAATTTGTCCAAAAATCTCCCCCTCTGAAACCAGTAACAAGTGCAAGGGCAAGTACAAGTTCCAAGGGTATCGGAGAAGGGAGATGAGAGCCCTCCGTTTGAATGTGTTTGTAGGAATAATCATTGGTTGTAATTTGTAATTCTTCTAGTGATTCGATTCCATTTGATTTGTTTACTGGAGAGGAAAAACTAGATCTAGATTCTAGATGGACAGTTGTTTCTTTTTCAGAGTCAAAAGTCATACACATGTTAATACACGTACAATGCACAAACTACAAACTACAAACACATGCGTGAATAAAGAATTAGAACAGAATTGATACAAAATCAGGATTCATTCATGCTTTATTTTCTATTTCCAATACAGAATGCAGTGCAAACAAGAGGGACATGAGACATGAGGCTAATAATAGGAATAATAATAATGTTCCAATTTGTCTCCCGTTCCCTCTAATTTCACACATATTCACCACTCAAGTGTTTCTATTTTGTATCCATTCATCCTCATAAATAAACAAGCTTCATCTTCCTCTCTGTCAATGACCAACGACCAACGACCAACAAGTCCCACTTTCCCTTCCATCTTGTTGACGGACAATTCGATTTGTAATTTGTATGTGTAATCACCGAAATAATACATTTTTGTGATAAATCCGTAAAATCTTGTTGTATTATGTATATTTTAGCATTCTGTATTCACAAAGTCACAAATTAAATAGGAGAACTATTTCTAATTTTCACAACAAATCAAAGTGCAAAATAATATGGTTATTCCTGAATCGCCATTTCCATTACCTATTATCTCAGCATCAGCATAAAAATCAGCATCAGCATGGCTATAGCGAGTTTTTTTAAACTTCTTTTTAAAGAAACGACTATAATTTAGTGTTCTGCGGACCTCCATGAAAAATTAGCTTGTGCACTTTACATATACACATGATATAAAAAATACAGCATGTATAATGTATAAAGTATGAATTGTAAATTGTAAATGGTATAGAATAGAGAATAAAAAGAGTAGGGATAAATGGATTTGATATTAGCCATTGTACTCTCGTCAACTTGTAGCTCGAAGTTCCTTTTTGGTATTGATGGCTTGTATCTTGTATCTTGTATCTCGGCATTCAGCATTCAACATTCAGCATCGAGTCGGATGTACTATGTACTCATGTACAAGATAATCAAGTAGATTTATCCATTCAAATTTCAAGTTTCAAATGTGGAGGTAGTACTTCGTGTTTTATATAAATAAATATACATAAATATACATCTGCATATCGCCATTGCTTTTGCTTTTGCTTTTGCTTTTGCTGTTGCTAAATAAATATATGCAATGTTTCATCTGTTATTCGTAATCTAGCATAGAAGAGGAAGAAGAGGACAAGACAAGTGTAGATAGTAGATAGTATAGATATGCAACACACCTGTAGACTGTAGACTTTAGACTGTATAGTTTATGTGTGTGTCTATCGGCTTGCCTTATCACGTGTTTTCTGTCAGTGTCCTTAGCAGATGGAAGGTTTCGCAGCATGCTCCGACTGTGATCCCACACGATTCACTAAGTTATGATCCACACTCTCAAGGCCCACACACAAACCGAATTATTCTCCACAACACTAATGCTCCATCCTCCATCCTCCATTCCCCATTCCCCATTCTCCATACATCTTTCTCTACTCTCTATATTAATACTTAAGAGCTTCTCTCTCTCTTTTATTTAGCTGTACTTGTATTTGTATTCGTATTTGTAGTCCTCTCTTTTTCTTCTCTCTTCTCTAGTCACAATCACAATCACAACAAATCAGAACCAAGAAGACATCATAATACCTTGTTCCATGTTCCATGTTCAAATGAAATTCCAAAATCCAAAAGCAAATACCACACCACACCATTCCAAAACTCATAGGTATCTGCACATGAGAATTAGCATACAACAGACAGAATACAAACTACAAACTACAGGATACAATCAACCAACATTATTTATATGAAATATTATTTCACAATATATAAAATTATAGTAAAGAGTAAATAGTAAAGAGAGGAGCAAAAGTAGTGGATGAAGATATTGTATATTGTGCGCTCGGCTCGGTCTCGGCTATTGCGTATCGCATCGTATTTTATATTATTATCTCAACCAACTCGGTGTGTGTTGGTTGTTGGTCGGTCTATCTTTCTATCTATCTTCTGTCTTCTATCTACGTGTGTGTGATTCGGGCGATGGGAATCTCTCTGTCTCTTTGTACTTTTACACTGTTTTCAACTCTTTTATCTCTCATGCTCAGTGCTCAGTGTTCAATGGTCATGTTCATTTCAATAAAGGCGCGTCGACTTTTTCGACTAGATTGGTTGGTCTATTGTTTGTTGTTCGTCGCTGGATGGTATAAGTGTATTATGTACAGTTTACATAAATTCCTTTATAACTTTATTATTATTATTATTATTATCATAATCATAATCATATTTGTTTCTCTGTATTTGCCTATAAACTATGAATGTTTGTATGAAGTACGGAGGTCCAGAAGAAAAGCTTCCATCCATCCATTCGCATACCAATCCGATAAATGACAACCGACATGTTCTCTCATCCTCTCCGTCTATATATTTTAATGTTGTTCATTCCATTCAATTTCCCAAGTTTTACAGTGTACAATTCACATGACAGGTTAACTAGAGGAATAAAATGTTTCTAATAGAGAAGAAGTAAACAGTGGACAGTTGAATTTCCTGTGGTTCTCATCCTTTATGAGATTACGAGTAGACGAGTCTACACGTAAATTGTTCATATTCAGATAAGTAGCGAGCGATAAAAATTGATGGTGATTGACCATGTCCATTGTCCATGTCTGATGTCTGATGCTCATATCTCTTGGAGAAGAAAATACTGGACGCTGGTGGCTGGTGGTCACTATGAAAACGGAAATAAAGGCAACGGAGAAGTACAAAATGTATAGAGTAGAGATACTAATGAATTAACCCACAAATCATGGGAAAATTAAAGGAGATGAAACTGAAAACTGAAAGTCAGTATTAAAGCGGAACTCGGATCCGAGAGAATTTTACAACAAATGAAAAACCTAAAAGTGTAGTCCCAATTTTTCAGGTTTTGGAAGTTGAATCTCGAATCTCCTCTTGCTAAAAGTTTTCTAAAATCCAGTGTATTTTGTCAGTATATTTTGTACACTCGACAAAGCGTAGTGTTGAATGTTGCATATGAACAGAGCATTTGGAATTTAGACTTTGCACACACACACACAAACACACATGTCTGCAGCCTGTTTGTAATCTGTAATTTGTAATTTATAAATCTGCATGCATAATGGACTCGTCAAATTGAAATTGATTTTCAGGACTTTTTAAATGAACAAAATACAAAATACGAATACAAACTACAAATACAACAGTAATTCATCTTTTAATGCTCCCCACTCCCATCCAATTCCTAATGCTAGTTCATCAAGAGTAAGTCGTCCGCGGTTCTTCAATCTCCTCTGTTTGTTTAGCATATTCTATCCTATTCTCTGCACATATTTCTCTGTACTAGATTAGTCCACCCACTGGTTTCTCTTTTCGGTTATTTACCCTCTATAAAAAACAAGAGCCACGAGTCACGAGACATGTGTAATGTGTATGAACATACGAGATTTAATATAGCAATATACATATAAGATATAAGTATAGACTACACACAACACACTGATGGGATTTACACTGAGATTTATTAATCCAATCAATGCTCAATGCACAACCACGGCGCTGAGGCGCTCGCATTTGTAATATATACATCTGTATTACTAATTACCAATTACCAAGGATAAAATGAAATGGACATGCCGCATTAAAAATTATGGTTATGATTATGTATTATGAACCTTTTGCCGGACTCCGGACTCCCTATCTTTTTATTTATAACCCTCGGACGTCGGACGTCGTATGTAATTCAGAGATCCATAGTTTAAAGTTTGGAGTATTTTAAATCAAGCGCCAATTAAAAAATAGTCTCAATGACAGAAAATCAAAAAATAGAATTATTTTCTCTTTGATATTTTATGACAAATTATTTAGTATCGGAAACAAAACCCGAATGGGGATCAAAAGGCTTTTTCTTTTTAAAATTGCTGTAGACAGTCACTAGTCGGCCGATTAAGAGAGAAGAGGAAGAAAATGGAGGATTTTGAAAATGTTGAAACTTGAAGCTCACAAGTTGAGTGAATGGTGAATGGAGAATGAAGAATGAACAGCGTGAAGAATTGAAAGTGGACGGTTTGTCATTTGATTTTTTAAAAGATTCCCTATTTGACGAGTTTTGGAGGGAATGCGAGGGGATTAAGGGATTTTGTTGGGAAAAGTAGGAACTACAAACTACAACACAGACTATACATTACACTAGAAAAAAGAATAGTATCTGCTATATATTCCTTATACTTATATCTTATATGTATATTGTGCATGTATACTGTTTTTTCTCCTTTCCTCGTTATGATTTCCATAATACGGGAAAAGTCTAGTCTCTAGTCTCTAGTTCCTAGTCCAAATCAGTTTTAGTGTGACGACTAGTGAAGAGTGGAGAGTAATCTTTACGGAAAGAAGAAAAGTCTTCACTTGTTAGATACAGATAATAATAATAATAATGTTTGTATGAGACCGAGATGAGAGATGAGAAGAGAAGAAAGGCGACTGATGCTGATGTTGATATTGATGCGAATGCCAATGACAATGCCCATGCAAATTCAGATCACGGACTAGCAATATGGATGCGGGAAAGATAGGGAACGGGGAAAAGAGATGATGATACGACCGTGTAATTTATTCCCATACCATTCCAGATTCCAGTCCATAGTTCATGTACACAATACACAATACAAAACATAAAGAGTAAAGAGTGAGACGTGTAACATACAAAACACAGAGTACAAAGCATGAGACATGTTGAGAAAAAAAGCGGTTGCTTATCAGGACATATTCTTTTATTAGAGCCTTAAGGTTATGTGGATGTGAAAAAAGCCGCGTCTATTTTTTTTCTCCCTCAAAACATACAAAATGCACATTCTGCCCAAATATCGTAACAACTCTCTTTGTCTATCCATCTGTATTTACTATTTACACTAAAAAATAGTGAGTCTTTGTCATTTTCGTCGGTCGCTTTTCTTCTTTCTTCTTTCAAGCTTTTTGTCATTTTGTCATTTTGTCATTTTGTCTTCTCCTTCACCGTAATATGATATGATCTTGCCATAATGCGATATGCAGTACATCCAAAGTCCGTAGTCCGTAGTCCGTAGTATATTATACAATGTAAAAATAAAAAAGTACCCTCTCCATTTATTTAATATGAGACTTTTTGACTTTCTTCTTAGCGACAGCATATCAACACAGGAACAAAACAAAAGTGGAAATCATGAATCACGTCACAATCGTCATCATAGAATTTTTAAATGCAGGTCCTTTCTTTTTCTTATGGTACATGGAAAAAAAAGAAACAGTAGTAGTATCTTTTATATACTGTATTTGGAATATGGAGTATGGAAGAAGGAAAGTCGTAAGAGTATGATGATACTTTTGTTTATATGAAGATGGAGTGAAAAGACAACGGAGAAAGAAAAAAAAAGAGAAAAAGAGAGAGAGGGAAAAAATGAGACTTTGTTTCTGGTTTCTGGTTTCTGGGAAATGTGGACGTGTCTATTATCTATAGGATCGTCTTGAGTCTTGAGGCTTCAGGACTCAGGACTGAGAACGGCAGCACATATTACGAGACATTACTAGTCCAAAGAGCCAAGAGCCACTGGAATTGTACAGGATAGAATGATGATGATGATGATGAGAGAGAAAGCTAAAAGAAAAAGGAGAAGAAGAAGAAGAGGCGAGTTTCCATGACGATTTTTGATACAGAAATGAAAATAGGAGAGACGGAGAGAATATATATAGTATATAGTCTTGAGGGGATTTCTGGAGCTGAACAAGGATCTTCTGGCGGTCGTTTCAACATTATGGCCTCCGTGACGAAATAGGCAGGATTACCATGTCCCCACCGAATGTCAACTCCCGTTTGTCTTCTGGATCATTCTCTCTCTTTTTCTCTCTTTCTCTCTCTCTTTTGCCGTTCATGGATATATATTGGGGCAAAAGCGACGATGTTTCCATCTTTTTGACTCTCCGTCTCGCCGTCTCTTTTTCCTTCTTTATTATTATTTCATGTAATTCTTGTAGCTTTTTCACTTGTTCATTCCTTATTCCGAATTCCGTATTTCGTATATTTATATACATCCATGCATGAAAATTTTACTCTAGAGTCTAAAATCTAGCAAAGGGAAAAAAGTCTTGCCTCATTTTCATGCAACGCAGAAGAGGGAGACTGGAAAGTAGAAAAGTGGAAACGAGAGAAAAAATTCAGCCGTTTACGCTTTCGCTTTTCCTTTCACTTTCTCTTCCTCCTCTTCTTCATCCAAAGATGTAACATGTAAAATGGAAGATGTAAGATGTAAGTATTTCATCTCCATTTTCATTTCCATCTTCTCGTCCTCTCTTTTTTTCTCCCTATTTGAAATTTGAAATAAAGTTGAAAGTTGAAACTTGAGCTAAACTCGAGTAAACTTTGATACGGTCCAACTAGTCCAAGTCGGAGTTCAAGTACCAACTTCCAAATACCGAATACATAATACCGAATACAAAATAGAAAGTAAAAGTCATATGTGCCTTTTGAAATAAAAAAAGTTTCAAGATTTTTTAAGCTCCATTTAAATGCACTTTTAGCCCTCTTATAAAAAAAGTGTCACAGTGGTGGAAACTGCTTTAATTCTTCTTTTTCCTTCGTACATTTCACATTTCACTCTCCATAATATTGTATAATATGAGAATACGAAATGAGGATGAAATAAGTTTTACTCAAGACTCAAGACTCAAGGCTTTAAGTTTTGAGTACATGAAAATAGGGTGCGCATATAATAATAATCAAGATCCTTTTTGGGCTTTTTGGCTTCCTATTTTACAGAAAAGCTCACATTTTGCCTAAATTCAAAAGTGTTAGATACTCTGCTATAATAATAATAACAATACGAAAATACATTGTGCATTGTTTAAATTGTGAATTCCAAGATCCATGATCAAAGACAAGTAAAAAAGTATGATTCTTTCTTATTTGTTTCCCATTTAGAGTAAATATTCAGGAAATTTTTGAATAATTTATTAGTACCAATTTTATTTTTTTTTTTCATATTACAACACTTTTAGACTTTGCACGAATCTAATTATTTTCGACACTTCCACAGTTTAATTCTAATCATCTAGAATTCAAAATCCAGAAAACTGAAAAAAGTATGTACATGTTTAATATTCAATCTTGGAGCTTGGAGCTTGGAGAATGGAGAATAAAGTAGAAAAAAGTATACAGTTTAAGAAGGTATTCATATGGAAATAATTTTTTAGTAATGAAAGGGCTGGTGGTGGATCCTCCACACCAAATCAAACTCCAAACTCCAAATCCAAATCCCTTAAAGGATTAAAGTACTGTCCATTTAAAGCTACTAAAAAGCACCCTGGGGTACCGAAGCGGAGTTGAGTACAAACTACAAATACAAACTACGAGTAAACCTGGTTCGTTACACTTAATTTTTTGTTTGTTACGGTCTTGGCTTGAGCTTGAATTTGAGCTTGAACTGGAAGTGGCAGCTCATTTATGTGGCATGGGGGTACTTATTCATATGCATCATATGTCATATAGTATTTACTAAATACTAAATACTAACTAAACAGACACATGCATACTTTCCTCAACTGTTCTCCACACTGAAGCCGAGATTCTACATGCTACATTCTACATACACTGTACTTTTAGCATTACGTTTACTCCTTTTGAAAAGGAGGGTAGTCCAAAGTGGACTCTTTCCTCTCTACTCTTTAGCTCGTCTAATACCCCTATAAAAACTTGTAAGTACTGACAAACTACAAACTTTTCAATAGAAAGGGGAAGGGAAAAAGAAATCAAGTGGATTTTAACAGTCAAAACAAAATGTGTCCAGTACATAATACATAATACACAACGCTCTTCATTTGACGTCTCTCAGTTCATGATCATTATACTTGATACATAAAAAGGGCCACACGGCTCATTTTCTTTCTTTCCTTGTTTCTTTCATATTGTAAATTGTAAGGCATACGGCACATGATAAAATAGAATATGAAATAAATGAAATGGACAAACATCAAACATTCTGTATGCTGTATTCTGTCCTTTTGAGCTTGAGATTTGAGACAATTTTCATGCTTCTTCCATCTTTCAAGAGTTTTCAAGAGTTTGCCTATATTCTTTAATTCTGTATGTAGTATTTATTTGGACTTTTTTGTTGTGTGTTTCTTCATCTCGTCAAGTCAACCTTTCCGTTTTTCTTTCTTCATAACTCATAATAGTTGTTATTTTCGTGGAAATTTTACCCATGAAAAATATACAAGTATTTATTTATGTACACGCGCTTGTCGACTCTCTTACAAGTTGCAACAAAATCATTTCCATTTTTGACACAAGATTGATTAGGTGGAGTCATGCAAATTCTATCTTTGACAATATACAATAGCAATAGCAATAGAGAGTTCCTCAACTATGAAAGTCACTCAAGTTGAGCTATATTGTTTGTTGTTTGTTTGCTCTGGTTTAGTCTGTAGTCCGAAGACGAAAAAAAATCAATAGGCTACTGTTAAAAGCTTTGGCATGACATGACAATTGACATACTATTATTAAGTGCTTTAATAATTGTACGACAACTTGAGGCTTGAGACTCAAGAGTCGAGACTTCTGGTATTTACGTCAAGCATTTAAAAAAGCTTTTTGTATGAAAAATGGAAAAGTTTCTTTTGCATCCAAAGTCGGACATTTTTACACTTTTTACTCCGGTTTGATATTTGATAAGGTGAACTTGAAAATTTTATATTTTTACACCTCTTTTGAAGGTTTTGAAATTGAATCATTTTTCTCATGATATGATTGATGATGAATTTTGCAGTTTTCAATTGGCAAGCACAAAATGTTGAAATTTATTATAGCACCAATAATTTAAAATAAAGATATAAAATTATTATTATTTATGATGAAACCGGTTAGAATTCGCAAGGAAATTGAAGGAAGAGTCTCAACTCACAAATGATGTGGTACTGTGTACTATGTAAAGATTTTTATTAATCTTTGTCTTCCCAAAGAAATAAATTAGGTATAAAAATGAATACGTTTTACATTTTACAGGTTACAGGTGTGCATCCCTCAATTTTTTTATACAAATCCAAAGTAAAGTAATTATGAGCATAAACAAAGTTACAATTTACAATAAACATTGTACATTGTACATTTTACACTGCACACTGCACTGAAAGTATCTACGTGAGAATCAAGGATAAAAAAAATAAGACAAAGTGTAATAAAATATAAAAATAAAAGAAATTAATGCGACCGTTTTTGACCACTCCAATTTTTATTCTCAACCACAGAGAAAGAAATAGAGAGAGATTCATACTACTGAAACGTACAGGTGGGAATCATCAAAAATTATATTATTATTATATTATTATTATGGCTGTTTTAATTTTCTTTCAAATTATTTACACAGACAACAATTATGACTCTGCAATTCTTTTTATTATACTGAAATATTCTTCTTTTTTTCATCGTACAGTTTTGCAACAAATAACAAATGCAACAATTTATATTGTTGAAAGCTGATGCATCCACATCCACGTCCACATCTAACATCAAACTAAACAAACGTTCTGTTAAACATGATAATTTTTTTTAAAAAAGTACTCGCATAGTTGAACAATAAAAAGAAATAAAAATACAAAAAGTTGAACTCCCAATGTGTCACACAGTCATAAACAGCCAAGTGCATCATGAAAAAGAAACAATGTAACAACTATCAAATATCAACTATAAATTCCTCTGTATACTCTGTACTCTGTACTTTGTTCATAATTATAGCATGTGAAATTTTCTTAATTTTTTACTTGAACACGTTTTACGTTTTGCACACACTGAAAGATTCAAGTGATTAATCGTACTCGTACTCGTAATCGTAATCGCAAGTGTAATATAAATAGGTAATGGTAGAGGGTCATAAAACGGCTATACAACTAAAATCTATCCATAATATATTATTTAGTATTTACATAGTATTTTGTACATCCGGCGAATATGTCCACTATATTTACTATGCACTACATAAATTTATACCAAAAGGCTATAATCTATAATATAGTAGAAAAAACATGTAACATGTAAGATTGGACCAACCAAGAACTAAAAGCTAAAAGAAAGAGCTGTAGCTTTGTATAAGAATGAACTAGAGAAAGAAAGAAAAAGTAAACAGCCCATAAATTCCTCATAAATATTTGATTCTGAATTTGATTACTTTCACACATACCCTCCATTCTCAGTTCTCAGTTCTGCATATTCCACAATTCTGTACAGTGTACAAAGTGCAGAGTGCAGCGTACGTGATGTGTTCGCTAATAATATGTACAATGTAAAATGTACATTTACTGAATTGCATTCATGTGTGTGTGTTTATTCGTAAGTATTTTAGTTTCAGTATTTATTCAGTTGCCGGCTCACAGGTTGCACAGGCAAAGAGCAAAGAGTGTACATTGTACATGTAAAATGACGAGAGATGAGAGAGAGTATAATGAAATTATTACTTCCAGTTTTCTGTCATTATTATTGCCACTGTCTGTGTGTGAATTTCCGAGCATCATTATGGCAGTTAAATGTACGAGGAACGAAGTATGAGGTAGGATGTTGGATGAGGAGCTGCAAAAGTACTATTATTACCATTATTGTTATTACTATGATAATGGTCATCATGATGATTTCATTCTATTGTACAAGTGTACGTGTACGTGTTTGCTGTTGCTGTTTGGTGTTGGTTTGCTTGATACTTTGTTTGCTTTTCTCAACTTTCATGATTTTTCACACAATACTTTGACGAAATCCAACTTGTAATTATCATGTATCTAAAAAGAGTGTAATATTTCATATTTTATCTTTTATGTACTTTATATAAATGGCATAAAAAAACACAAATCATGAGAGTCTAGAGTCTAGAGTCTAGAAACTACAACTGAGAATTGAGAGTGTATGTCATGCATAGTTAATATTTTATACAATATACATAATTCCTTCGTACATTTACGATTGAGGATTGAGGATGCATTTTATACTTTAGGTGGAAGAGGAATGCAAAGAGATAATATCAGTAATCAGTATAACGATGTGTTTTTCAACTGTTGAATTTTTTGAAAAAATTCAGTCCTGCTCCTTACTCTTGGCTCTGTTGGCTCTTGCTCAGTAAATACAGATAATTCGTGATCAACATGGTAATTTGAATAATAAAATGTGGAGAGTTGGGGAAAGAAAAGAAAAAAAGAAGAAAAGAATACAAGATTCTAGATTCTGACAATCGGCAATGCGTATTCTTTCAATTTTCAATAATAATGATTTGAAAATATTTGACACATGAACTCCATGTACTGTTTACTGTTTATGATGTAGTAACTTGAATTCAAAAATCGGAACAATGTTTCAATATCAAGAGTCAAATGTATACAAAATACAAAATGAAGAATACATATCATATCACATTGTACTTTCAGTTTTCAGTCATGAAAACTTGTAAAATTCTGTGAAAATTTACCATTCAATTTACAGTCAGTAGTTTTTTTTAACAAATAAAATAGATACCTGTTTTCTGTTTTCTATCCTCTTTTATAAAGTATGAATCGGCCATTATGTAAATCACACACATGTTATGCAAAGAAAGAAAGAAAGAGCAGAGAGCAGACAATATGGAAAGAATAAATTTTTATAAAACATGTCAGTAAGTGGGATTGGTCGGTACTCGTTTGAGGTTTGAGCTGAGATGCGTGTATTTTCTATTGTACATTTAACATCTTTATATAGATAATTTCCCGTCATGGCAATAAAGTTGAATAAAGTTATATCATGGAGATACATGCAGATGTAGTCAGTGACCAGTCACTAGACTATTATTTATTTTTTTCATTTTTCTCACTTTTATACTCATGTTTGATGCTTAGTGTTTGATCGCCAAGTCGTAGATAGATATGTAAAATGTACAGTTGTATTTGAGACAGGAGCACTTCATTTTGGTGCAATTATCAAACCAAACCAAAAGAGTTTATGACTTTTTATGAACGATGAACAATGGACGATGAAGATATCACATTTTGTGTTGGATTCGTCTGCTTGTCAACGTGAAATTCATTGTCTGCCGTCATCTTTAGTACAGCTAACTTTTTTGTTGCATTTTGTAGGTTTTGCACATATTATAATAAATTGAAAATAAATATCACATAACTCTAGTATTAAAAGATGTAGTTTTACAACATCATAATCATTCATTGAGTATTACAATTTTTTCTTGAGCATGGACAATGGATAACTTTATTAGTTTTGATTTTTGATATTCAAAATTTAAAACCATTGATCACAGATTTTTCATTTAAAGTTTAAAATGCGTAGTTGTTTTCAAAATATAGGGAAATATCTATGTAAATATGTTGAATGTTGAATGAAAAAAGTAAAAAGATGTATGGATTCATTCACACCAAACTCAAAGTCAAAGTCACACATAGTGTGGCTATAATAATATTATTATGTTATGTGAAAGTCATGAATCATGATGAAACATAGCAGCACAAGGAACCACCCGAAGGAAAAGCTTGTCACTCTTTTTTTCCACACATGAACCGTCACACATTTTACATTTTACACATTTCTTATTGTTCATTTCAACGTCTGGTCTCTGGTTTGGTCTGGTCTGGTATGCCTCTCATAGAATTCCGAATTCATTCATACTTATTACTATAGAACTAAGAACTAGTACCGGTACTAGAACACAGCACATAGATAACTTTATGGCTTACACAATTGTACACAGAGTATAGAAAAAGTAACAGGACGACGACGACGACGACGAAAATGACTCTGAAAACATTCATTTTCCATCAGATAAATCAAGCCTCTTTTGTGGAATGTTGTTGCTCCTTTTTGTCTGTTTCATTCATTCCTCTTGGAATTTTTCTGTACATTGTTTGGAGTTTGGAGTTTGGAAACTTGTAAAAAAAAGTAAATAGTAAAAAGCCATTGGATATCAGCATGAGACTATTATTTCTCCCATTTTTATCACATTTCATAAAATTCTCTTCACCTTATACATTATACATTATTATTGTGGATTGTAAAGCTAGTTTTTCTCATCTATTTCATTCATAATTCATTGTCATTCAAGCTCTGATAGTTTGTACTTTTTACTTTGTAGCTGCCTTGAAAATAATTCAATGTCGTCATTTGTATGCAAAAAATATCATAAAAATATCACATATACTTTTTCAATGTATAAGTATTCAATATTCAGTATTATAAGGCTCTTTTATATCTTGATATTACGAAATACACAATACACATTGAATCGATTGCGGTTCTCTTTTTGATTATTGATTTTTTAGCCTCAAATAAAAAGTGTAGGTATACCAAATACCAAATACATTTAATAAAAAAGTTCATGTATGATACACTCAGGGTAAAGTATAAAATTAGGGAGTGAGTGTAATAAAAGCAGGTAAAAAAAAGAGAAAATAGGGGAGCAAAAAGAATGGAAAATGGGAAGTTTCCAACAGAATGACCATGCACATGCAACCATCAACCATGTATATTTATATTTATGTTGATAATCTCCTTTTCAACTATGTAATACGCTGTAATATGATACACTTTTGTGTAATGTGTATCAATGTATCAAGTACATATAAAGTACAACATACAACATTTTACAATGGTTACTCCTTATCGTTAATCGTATGATATTTGGATTTGGATTTGGATTGCTGTGACTGTGACTGTAGTTGTAGTTGGTGACTGTGAATTTGTGTGCATGAGTGTGTGGAAAGGCCAGGCCATATGCAAAAAAAGCCCGAAAAGAAAAAAGAAAAGTTGCTAAAGGTCCGTTGTGACTAGATTTGAGAGTGGAGAGTCGAGAGTCGTTGAATGGAGGGCCGAACTCAAGAGAGAGAGTTCAGCCCATTGGCATTGTGAAGTGTGTGTTAGACAACCCTCTACAGCTATTTCATATGTACACATACAAATGTACACGGTTTGACTGGAAACTGAGGGGAAGGCTTCAGCCACTTATGTCCACGTCCTCACTCGTTTTTACACAATCTATATGTATACATATTATGTGTACTTGCCTATTCCTATACTTACTTGAGAATTCCTGTGCAACCGCATCACATATTTTTTCCACACACAATCACACAACAAAACACAATGACCAAAATAATTACGAGAAATTCAATTTATTTATTTAGTTATTTACTCACTAAATTCACTAAATTTCCTCCTAATCATTATAATATGCACATATATTTTAGTTATAGTTCAAGTTCAACCACAAAACTAAATTATGTGTAATGGATTGAAAAAAATGAGGATTTTATTAAAAATTGATTGATTTTTTTACACAAACTAGAAACTAGTAAATAAAATGTACGCAAGATTTTTTCCGATTTCACAAGTAATTGATAAAAAAATATAAAATTAAGTCGTACGTCAATATTCTTCTAGATTGTAGATTTGTAAGAAGAGCAATGGCAATTTTGCACTCAAAACTTACTCTTCTTTGTACACACTTTTTTACATGGTGAAGAGCACATCACGTCCGCTCGGAATTACAAAAGGTAAAAGGTAAATAAAAAAAGAGGTAAGATGATCCAAAACAAACAGACACAATTGTATTCAATTTTAATATCAAATTATTATCATAAAGAAAAGAGCAGAACAGAACGGAACAGAAATGAAACGAAAGGCGTTAGAACAATTTCTCAAATGTAACAAATGAAAATGTACCAATGAATTATATTATGAATTATATATGCAGAATATAGAATATACATTCTGCATTAAATTCCAAATTAGATGTAAAGTGTAACTGTACAGTATATTGAATTAGGGCGTGAGAACTGAGAGAGTGGAACAATTTTCAACCAAGTATCAAGCATCAAGTAACTTAGACCCGTAAAATTACAGACATGTACAATGTACAAAACACAATACAAAGAGACACAATAAATCTGTGACTCTCGTCCGTCTTTTGAATTGGAATTGGAATTTCAATCCTGAATTCTGACAGTCATCATACTCATACTCACATTTACAAATTACAATTTACATTCAATCTCAACATTCAACTGAAAACTGTAATTGTACAAATTGTAGAGTAAAAAGTAAGTAAGCCTATTTGCTATTTGCTATTCGCACAAAATTATGATTATGATTACTGTACAAAAAATTCAATAATAATTTCAGTAAATGTCTACTGTCTTTACAATAGAATATTTAATATTTAAATTAGCTTTGCTACGTCTCCTGCCTTTTGTGTGTGTGTGTGCAAATTTTATCACTCACCCACACCACATTATTATTCTTATTATTCTTTCTTGTTTCAAACAGTATAATAATATTAGATATTAGTGCATGTAGAATGTGCATTATATTACACATTATACAATCAAAATTCGTCATCACAATCCTGAATTTTGAACAATCCGTTGCTTTCTATCAAACACAAAACATGCTTTTAAAAAGGGGAGCACACAGCATTACAGTATAATATTTTGGTAACATATGCCATAGAATCTAAAATGTAGAGAGAAGAAAATATTGTCCCTTTTCCACAGTTTTTTACTTCTTCCTATCTTTTTTTTCACATAAAATAAGTGTACATGAAGCTACAAGCATTTATGGTGGACTCGAGACTAGAAACTCGAATGCGGTCGAGAATTTTTAGTATTATTAGGATTTTGAGAAGGAGAGAACAGAGGACAGAAGAGAGAATCGGAGAAAGGATAGCTTTTATGTATCATGTATTATGTACCTTGTTCATTTTTGATAGGGTAAAAAATAGGGGATATTTTGATATAAAGTAGAAAATGTGACATTTTGTTTCAATGTCAAATAAGCCGCACACGAAGAAAGAAAGAAAGAAAGAAAGAATAAAAGAGAAGAAGATACATAGCACACAGATAGCTGGATAGATAGATGGGGAAAATGAGAAAAAGAAGGAGGATTGATAAAAAAAGAATGGATGTATAACTGTGACCTATGTGTATTATGTATTATGTAGATAAAAAGGAGGAAAAATGTGGTAGTGGATAAGCAAGTGAGTAAGTAATAGAGATGGAAGGATTTTTTTTGATAGAGGATATAAAACTATGTACAATGTAGATTGTACAGTGTAGAATGTAGTAGAAAGGAAGAAAAGAAGAGATGGATTGAGTTGAATATGAAGATCCTCTCTCCAGCTTCCCATCTTGAGCAAAAGTGAGAGAGAGAGAGGATGAGGGAAAAAATGTAGAATGTAGAATGTGGATTGTGGATACTTTCGTCTTCCCCTCAACATTTCTTTTGCATGTTTGAAGAGAGCAAGGCAAGCTGTGAGCTGTACACTGAGTAGCATTGCATAGCACTGTGCATTGGATTGTTCGGGGAAATCAACTCGATAGAAGAGTTCTCTCTCTCTCTTGTGCTCCTGCTTGCTTTGGTTTGGTTTGGTTTGGTTAGGTTTGTCGCTGCTCCGTTCTCCTGTTCCCTGTGTGGTCTAGAGTCTAGGCTCTAGGTGTGGTTTGCCGTAATTGCCTACGTAGGACACCGCGACAGGTTGTGATATAAGTACAAGTACAAGTATAAGCATACGAGTATCATGCCAACACTAACAAATGAAACCTCTTCTTCTTCTCTTTTCTTCTGGCTCTGATTCTGATTCTGACACTACGTACTACAACAAGAACTACTACTACTATTCATGCTAATACTACTAGGACGACTACGACTACGACTACTACTTCTTACTTCTTGCCAACGGCACGAGACACGAGACTCGAGACTTCTTCTCACTTCAGCAGCCCAATTGAACACATTCTTTGTTATTTTGACGAGCTCCAAACTCCAAACTCCAGGATTTTCCTTAGTCGCAGTCATCCTCGTTCAGTCTTCATGGGGAACTTGATCCGAGTCAAATACTGAAAAAACTCTCTCCCTCTCTCTCTCTCTGTGCAGTGTCTCTCATGTACACACTTGATACAAAGTAATACATAATACATGATACATTTTACAACTACAACTCCAACTCACTCATTCACTCATTCACTCACTCCTCTCTGTTGAAAAGAGTTTCTTCAAAATAGGAAGCCACTCCACTCAACTCAACTCAACTCTCTTACTCTGTTGCTCTGTTACTCTGTTATCTTCAAGTTTTGAAAAAAATAAAGAAGAAAACTCGGTGAACTTGGAAACACTCTATAAAAGTTTATTTTCTCCTCGTGTTTTTGTGTGTGGTTTGGGTTTTGTTGAGTCGGGCGTCTAGTGTCTAGTGTGTTGTTGTGCGTGTGTTATTACTCACAAGTCAAAACCAGGCAAGAGGCAAGAGCTGCAGTTTGTGCTCGTGGAAAGAAAACCTTTTGAGTTTCATATAGTTACAGTTGCAGTTACATAGTACATTGTACATGGTATCTGTCAAATTTAAAATCTTATTCAATCCTCATCGTGTTTCAAAGGAGTGAAAGAAAAAATAAAATAAAAATATACATGTACATCTCCTCAAGTATTTATGCTGTTCATTCATTCACAGAAATAAAAGCAACTGAAAATAAGTGCATAAAACAAAAACAAGTGTGAAAGAAATACTTGAAAAAAACCAAGGATAAAATCAATCAAAAATGATTACCTTTTCCAGGAAAAGATAAAACGGCATATTTAATTGTGAAATGTGCAAAAGTGGACTCTGATTGTGTGACAAATACTATTTAAACTGTTTCGCAAAGTTTGACAAAGTTTACTAAAGGAAAAACTGAAGGAAAATTATAGCAATAATATTCATAAATAATAATCTGTGTGAAAAAAGTGTGTTTCCTTTGTAACAAAAAAATTTGTTTGTTTAATACTTTTTTGAAGACGGGACAGTTCAAAGAACATGTTTGTCTCTGTGTCTACATTTATTACATAAGATAAGAAAAACACGTGTTGGTTGTTGGTTGTAGGAAAAAATAATAAGAAGAAGAAAAGTAAAAGTGTGTAGATAAATAAGAAGGAAAACTAAATAAGTAGATTTCTCCAATATTTGATCCATGTTGGTGACTAGTGGTGTTTTTCCAATAGCAATGGAAGATCTTTTGGGGAGTCGGGCTCCACGTGCAACTGATTTCAGCATTGCTGCCATCATATCCGGCCGTTCCGGTCGGAATGCTGAACTCCTAAAGGGGAAAATGAAAAGAAGTGGCCAGGATTCTACTATGAGACCTCTAGGTAACAAAACTGCAAAACAACAATTTTATATTTTTTATATTTTATATTTTAGTCTCTGTGCTCTGTAGTCTGTACTCAGTTTGTCTTAAGTCTTAAAAGAGTAGATTACATATAACATCTTTTTAAAATTGTTGGCTTTTTTTTTAAATTTTCATTTACCCTCAAAAACGTATGCAAATTTATCAGTTGTTAAAGCATTTGCTTGAAAATTATACATAATTTTGGCGAAGACTCATCACTCAACACTCGTCACTTTTAACTTGTTAGACAATAGGCAACGTTAAATTTGAGACACTCGACATCGACATTAATGGCGGATAATAATATGAAGGATGAAGAGAGCTACACCTTTTCTTACTTTTCCTACTTGTCCCTTGTTACATTATCTTCTCTGTATTTCGTATTTTGTATTTTGTCTGACTACTTTTGAGCTAATAGATTTAGAAAAAAAACAATGTTCAACCGCAGATGAAAGACGGAGCTGTGACCAATTAGACATTTATTTTATTAATTGAGAAAGCCGAAAGTCCAAAGTCGAAAACCTCCCTCCCTCAACAAAAACACTTCCATATTTACAATGTACATTGTACAGTGTACAGTTAACACGACAGTGTATGTAATATATTACATCTTATATCGTACAAAACATGCATTGTGGTTTTCTATTAGAAAGAGAAGAAACAAAAACAAAAAAAAACCGGCATGTAATTTATTATTATGCATTATGTCCAATGTACATTTTGTACATGTGTGGAGAGCAACGAAATGCTCGAGTATTAACTATTAAACATTGAATGTTGAATGTTGAATTGAAAACTAAGTACTGAGTAGTGAGTAGAAGATGAAAGAAAGGAGAAAAAAAATAGTTTACGGATGTTCCTGTAGGGAAATCCCTCCTGGCTGAGTAAAATAAGGCGGGGACAAAAAGGTCTTATTAATTTTTTCCCACTCCCATTTCTCTCGCTTTATTTCATCCTCAATATTCCGTATTCTCTACTCTTGTACAATGTACGATTACAACTCTTCTCCTCTTCTCTTCTCACACTCAACATTCTCCCCGTTCTCCGTTTTCCATTCTCCACTCTCCCCAAAAAACAGATTTATTAGCCCAATTAAAAAAGCATATTACATGTCTCATGAGCAGCACTCATTTTAACCTCTGATTAATTGACTCTGAATGCTTCAATGCCAACGAATGAAAAACTCTAAATTCACCAGGGTATTTAACCCTACACTCTGAAATCTACACAATGTCTCACCGTATATTTTATATATAGTGTGTGTAATTGTAATTTTACTAACCTCCCGTAATTCCTGCCACAGCACTTTTCAATACCATTTTCATCTTTGTACTTCATACCTCAGTTTCCTCAGTTTCCGTGAGCACAAATCACATTATATAATTGAATATTGTGCGTGGCTAATTTCTAACTTTTCTTCCCCTGTTTAGAGTTTAGAGTTTAGAAATTGTGTAGTATCTAGCTTTTTGGAATCATCTATAATCTATAATTAGTAGTTAGAGTAGTTAGTAGCATCAGCTTTTTTCACAAAAGTTTACATAAAGGGGAAATTCCACAAGAAATTTCATAGAAAAAGAAACGCGTGACATGTGTTTAAGCTTTTCAGTTGTTGCCATTGTCATTGTCATTATCATTATCATTGTCATTGTCATTGAGGAAAATCAGAGTAAAAATCAAGGTATCAAAATTAATATGTTTTTTATAGTCACATTTCATCATTTCACATTTCATATTGATTGAAACTTTTTACTTGTGACTTTTGTTGGTGTTGGTGTTGGAATTATAAATTATAAATGTCCTTCAAATTTCAAATACCTGACAAAGACGAGGATTTGATGATTTTTGACATGATTTTCTCAGTCATTTATTCAATTTGATTATTTTTATGGGGAATAATATTAATAATAATAACTCATCAGAAGTCAGAAATCAGAAGGTTGTAGAATACAGAGAATTCAACACAAAAAATGTGCACGTATAAATATCTATGTAGGCTTTTTATGCATTTTATGTAGGTATCAAAACATAAAAACATAAAATATCATTACAAAAATTATCCCAGGCAATTCCATTTTGGATTTTTCATGTTAAAAAAAGTTATTAATTTGTGCATGATTTGACGTAGAGTGATGTGATGTGATGTGGTGCGATGTCATGTCAAGTCATGTGAAGTGAGGTGATGTGATACATGTGTAAGCTGTAAGTTGTAAGTGTGTTGGATGTTGGATGTAAAGTGATGTAATGTAATTTGTAATTTGACTGGCTAAGTTTAATGTGGGAACTTGTTGTATGTGTGTGTCTAGTTTGGAGTTTGTAGTGACTAGTGACACGACATGGACGACATGACACGACATTTGCATTACATTACTTTACAAATTACATTACAAATCATGCAAGACGAGGAGGAAGAGAAGAGAAGATAGAAAGAGGGAGAAGCGGGGGAAAAATTAAGTTGTAATGTATAATTAAAAGCTGGATACATGTCCAATGTCCAATAAAAGTTGAACATGCGACAGATATGTAAAATGCAAAATATAAAAATATAAAAGCTTCATCCTCCTCATCCTCATGCTCATCTACATTATGAATTATGAACGCAATATACTATAATATTTTATACAAAAAGCATTTTTACATATAGGAGACGCGTTATGATTATTATTAGAGTATGTGAATTTATACAGTGAAGTCACATGTTAAAACCTCTCTCATCATCAGTGATGAAGACGCAAATGTCAGAACGTCAGAGCGTTGGAACTGACTTTAAGTGTGAATTGGGGTGCTTTGATGATGATGATGATGACGACTACAAGATGATGTTTCACTGTTCACTCTTCAGAATTCAGTGGGGAAATGCTGATTGCTGATTGCTGATGCTGACTGGCTGAAATTTCCACAGAATGCTGAAAACTGAAAAAGTATACAGTCAACAGTGTCAGGGGGTTGTTGATGTGCTTTACATGTCTGTTCTCAAATTCTGACAATGTCTAGATTCTAGATTCTAGAGTTTAGTGTAGAGTTTTGAGATTCAAGAGTCAAAAGTCTCTTGAAATATGCATAACACTAACTGAAAAGAAAGATTAGTGCGTGCTCCCTTTTATACCTTTTATAGAGTATACTTTATATACATTTTGTACAATTTCAATCCAAGTATTAAAAGATGAAATGAGTATTCTCTATTCTGGTGTACTTGTACATATAGAAGAAGCCAGAGAGAGAAAGAGAGAGAGTCTGTCAAATTGTGTCCGTGAGTAGAGGTTATTATCTAGAGACTCTGACATAATTTCATTATTATTATGATGATTATTTCCAAAAAAGATAGATATATTAAGGATGTATAATACATACAGTATACAGTATACAGCTTAGAGCAGTGGTTGATTCAAGATTCAAAAGTGTCTATTATATCATATCCCATCACACGAGAGTAATAGATAGAGAATAGAGAAGGCTGTTATTTGGTGTAATATGTGAGTGTTGTAAGTACATGGAAAAAGATATATAGAAGTATGTATGAAAGATATGTACATCTGACTGACTTGTGAGTTGTGAGTTGTGAGTGATTGAGAGAGGTGAGCTGACTCCTTTCTCTAGTTTCTAGTTTCTAGTGTCTAGTTTCCTGAAGTAATCATAAGGCCTTTTACTAGTGACTGAATGAGTGTCATAATGGTTTTTACCTACTCATTATTTACAGATTAATACTTTGCGTTTCCGCCGAGTGTCTGTTTCACTTTAGCTCTCCCACTTTCCAACTCCAACTTCAACTCTTCTCCCTCTCTTAATACTTAATACATACATATTATTGTGTGCAAGGGATCCTTTTCTATTTATGTATGGAAAATGGAATGATCTTCTATTCTTTTATTCTTCTACTCGAGTTTGAAACAATGTTAACTTTTTCTACATGATTTTACATAGTTACAACTCGCACACACAAACAGAAACACAATTGTTTTTTTCACCCTACAATCTACAATATACACTGCATGCAAGTAGGTTGAGGAAAGATAGAAAAAAGTAAAGGGAGCATTTGAACATGTACCTTCTGTTCACATTCATTTTCCATTTCCATTTTTAAATGAGAGGCTCGAGGAGAGAGAAGACAAGAGAAGAGAGACGGAGCGTCGAAAATAAAATGAGCCATAAAACTGTTGTTTTTCTTTCTCTTTCTGTTTCTGTTGTAAATGTTAAATGTACTCTTCACTTGTTCTTCATTTGATCTATTTTTTTGTATACATTATATTATATGCCTACTTGTTCTTTTGTCTTTGTCTTATCCGACTTTGTACTCTTGTGTTTTGTGTACTGTAGTTTCTGCTGTGCTAATAGTAAATAGTAGTATTAGGAGTAATATACAAAATAGTAATACTAATATTGTGACAGGTAGTCAAATGATGATTCTGATGATGACGCTCCGTGCTGTAATTACTCTCCACTTCTTACGCCGATACTTTATTCATGTATTATGTATTTTGTATGTAGTTCATGAGTAATGAAGTTCATTTGTACATGGATTTTTTTACTGCATAACTCAATTGTAAATTGTAAAACGTAAATATCATTATTTTCAAAATCGATTTGGATTTGAAGAATACAAGAGTTGCCACAATCCCACAATACAAGTTGTATTTTTATAGCACTCCTTAATTTTTTGTTGTCATGCTTAATTTTGGCTGATGACTGCTGCGGATTTTAGAGGAAAACACAAACATAAATACTATTAATTTATTATTTACAGTGGAAATTAGAAGCGTGAGTACATTCAAAGGGCATCATCAGGAAAAAAGTGCTCATGATGAAATCCTGCTGAACATTGAACATGTGATTACTCTGTTGTTTATTTGATTGATTTGAGGATGTACGAATTTGGAGTACAGGATAAAATATTATATCTAAATTTTTATTCGTAGCCATCACAGGGTCGATTGTTCACATAACAAAAAGTATCATAATATAATAATATATAAAAGTTTTTTTCATCTTTTTGTCTGTCACGCGATTTTGTTTCTATTTTCTATTACTATATTCTATATTATATTAACTGCGATGTAACTCATTGAGTGTTGAATGCTGAATGTTTCTCTCGCTCTGTAGAAAATTTCAGTTGAACGTGTGGATTTTCAATGTAATGATAAATGATAATTAGGTTCTTCTTTTTCAATTTCCAATTCCCCACCTTATTATTTCTCTATAAACTCTGAACATTGCAAATAATAAATATTGTATCAGAATTCATAATACAATTTTATTCTAGATTCTAGAATGTCGTAAAATTACATGTGATTCACATGATGAGGTGTAATTTAAACAAGTTGCATGTCAGACATTCAAACTTCTATGTATGTATGTTTCTACAATGTAAAAAATATAGATCATGTAAAGATAGCCAATAAAAAACCAAGTAGATTCATTTTGTGTGTACGTTGAATGTTACACTTAAATTCACATTTACTTGACTGTCGACAGTCGACAGATTATATTTGCATGTGCGAATTGTGTAATGATACATGACAATCTCACATGTCAAGAACAAAGTACAAAAGTAGAAGATTCAAGATTCAAGGTGTTCTTCTGCTTCAAATTTCAAATTCAAGCACGAGTTTATACTCTTGTTTCTTGTCACTTAACCCTACCATTTTGGCAGACGACACCGTCTAATAATGATGCACACTTCATAATGACAATCACAACCGCGACGATAAACTTGAGCTTTGACTTTTGAGCTTGTTTCAACAAAGATTATTTATTATTTGTACAAAAACCAGCTCTTGGATTCTGAGTCTTAAATTGATAAAAAATTGATAAAAGTAAAAAGTTTTGGAGGAATTTCAGACATCAAAAATTTTATCGGGGATTTTGAATAGCTTGTATAAAATTTTATTTTTTAGTGTAGCTAGTGTTAAGTATTAAGGACAAGATGACGTCACCGGATGAAGATTTTTATTAAATGTAGACAGATGATTGCCGTGTAAATTTTACTAATTATTTCCTGTGTAGATTTGCTCAAGCAAAAAGTTGGAAGTTGGAGGGGAGAAAACAACAAACAACAAACAGCCCAACTTTGTTTTATTTATTTTGTTTTGTTTCTCTATTCTCTTTTTACTTTTTACACACATCACATGCGGCTAAACAAAGTTCAAAATTCATCAACAGATGTGAGTTTTGAGTTTGGGTGTACACTGAAAAAAAAAGCTAAACGATTAGCTAAATTGTGTGTGTGATGTGCAAGTGTATACATGTATCATGTAAAATGGGCATGCACAAACGTACATTGTACATTGTTTGTATTTTGTATTTTGTAGTTCGTAGTTCGTGCAAACGATGACATGCTATTTAAGTAATTATATTTCTGCACTTTGAAAGTAGATACATTGCATTTGTATTTTGTACTGTATTTACTGTATTTATTATTTAATGTATAATATTGTCGACTGTACACTGTAAAATGTACATTGTACATGCATTAAACCAGAAATCAACGACGAGGTAATTACATGAGAGGAGTTTTATAATTTTATAGTAATTTGTTGAAGAAGAAGCTCGAAGCTCGAGTGTAATAAGTAATAATAATGTGTGCATTGTGCATATCTTTGTATTTTGTCATAATAATAAATGGACTTGTTTCAAATTGAGTGTAGGCAGTAGGCAGTAGGTGTAACGAATAAAGAGTAAAGAGTACAGAGTAAATAAAAGTAAAATGTAAATAATAATGATTATGTATTTTTTACGGTTTTTTGCAGAAAAATTTGTAGAGTCGACACCAGGGTCAATGATGGATTCTCCCGAGTCGATCACCTTGGATCCAGCACTGATTGACGGTCGAGATTCTCCAGACATGCCTTCCTCCACTTCCGACTCTCGTGATACCATAGAAGTTGTACATAATGAAGACAGCGACTTGAAAAGTGAGGGTGGAAGATCCCCGGGTAAAAATCATAGTAGTGGTAGAGGTCATAGTAATAATAATAATGATAGTAATAATAGTAATAGTCGATCCGCTGGATCTCCCAGTGAAAAGTCAACACCAAAGAATCCTCAACTTCAAGAAAAATGTAATTGTGAAGAACTTCGACATGTCGTCTGTCATCTAGAAACCAAAGGTGAGGATTTATCATAACTTTTAATTAATTATTAATAATAATAATTATTATAATAGCTTTTTTATTCTAACATTTTAAAATTTATTTACCTTTTCTTTTAGAATTATGGGACAAATTTCATGACCTGGGAACAGAGATGATTATTACAAAAAGTGGCAGGTATGATGCTTTTTTTGGAGTCTTTATTTCAACTTTATACTTTCCATAATTGAAATGAAAATGTCGATTGTCGATTGTCGATATTTCGTATTTGATGTTTAATCCATTCACAAAAAACTGAAGAAAAACTAGAAGCATTCAAATTTACAATTTCAAAAGCTGTACATTTGTACATTGCACATGGAATAATTTGTAATTTTTATATAATTTCTCATGCTACTGCAGTAGTTTTGTTAGGTAAATAGTTGTCAGAGCGTAGAGCATGAAAAGTTCCATTTATTTAATTTTTGTTTCATTACCATGTAAAACCACAAAAAAAGATGTTGCTACTCTGCAGATTGCAGATGGATTGTGATTACTTTCACATAGACATTTTATATTTTATGCATGTCAAAATTCTCAATTCTCAAGCCAGTTTATGACAATCAAGGTTATTTCATTCTATTTCTCCGAATGAAGATTGCTCTAGACTCTAAAGTCTAGAGTCTAGAATAGAATGAGAATGTTGTAGACAAGAGATAGTCGTTAGTCGACAGAGTTATCGTTTATCACAAATCACAAGCATGATTATTACACAATGATAAAACATTAAAAATATGTGATAAAAAAGTGGTATGGAATGCACAGAATAGAGAATACATTAATATTCAAAAAGAATAAAGAAGAACGAAGAAACAAAAACACTTTTTAATTAATTACACATAAAAGCTTGATCCACACAGTAGAATAATTTATTCTCATTAATTATCAGTAAAAAGCTCTCACTTTTTATATAGAGTAAATAATATTTACAAAGCAGTAAGTAGTTTCTGCACATGTAAAATTGAAAGGCTATGGACTACGAATTGTGGATGACAGTCGACAGTCAGTGATAATGTGGAAGTGGCTCCTGTTTAAATGCAATTTGTAAACTGTAATTGTGGGGTTTGAGGATTTTACTTTCATTCACTCCTTCTGAAATCTGAAATGTTGAGAATTAATTAATGATTAATGCTTTAATTTTACAAAAATTATACAGCAATTAAACATGTTGATTTTTACTTGTAACTCGTAAAGTTTCAAGCCGCCAATTGAATCTAAAATCTAGAACCTTAAAGTATTAAAAGTATTTAGCTGTATGAAATATGAATATGAATTATGAATTATGACTTATGAATGCGTGAACAATGTATTGAACAAAGGCATTTTGTATTTTGTCATGTTCTCTCATTCTTTTATTTTTTCTGGATTCACTTACTTTTGTTACTTGTTAGTCCTTCAAACTCTCTGTCATGAGACGAGACAGAAGAGCGTAATAAACATATGATGAATTATTCTTTGTTTTCCTTCATAAAAACTTGTTTACAACCTCACAGAACTAAGAAGAAGAAAAAAACGTCTCATGATGAAATTTTGTGTACAATGTCCATTCTTGATTTTTGATTCTTGACTCTTGACTACTAATTGTAAGTCTCAGGTCTCTCAAGTCTCTCAAGTAATTCGTCATGAAAAGTAATAATGATGAGAAAAAAGTAGCTGATGTGCTTGTGACTAGTGACTTGGTTTTATTTCTCCGTTTTGAGTCTAGAGCATGTTGAATTTGTTGAGTGACATGTCAGTGTCATTTCTTACGTTCACGAATATTCATTCGTCCTTTTTCTCTATTTTATGCGTATATTCGTATTCATATTCATATTCAATATTCAATACACTAACTAGAACTAAAACTAGAGCTTTTTTCCCCTATTTCTAAACAACTTGCGTGCTGTCATGTGTTGTCTTTGTGTGACGAGTCTTACGTCGTCTTAGACGTCTTCAGTCTTGTCTCCTGACTCTTGACTCTTGACTGAAGACTGAAGGTAAAGCTTGTGAAAATTTGATTATTGTGATTATTATTACAACACAAATGACAAATACTTGTTTCCTTATGTCTTGTGAAATATATATTACACATTGAAAACTTCATATGAATTACAAATGGTTTTTCTAATTTGTACTACCAAAGATCCAAAGACATGGATATTATTTTACCAAGTTGAATGATATCTTAGAAAATAGAAAAATGGAAAACTCCTCCCAAAGCTGTAAAATGTATAGTAAAGTAAATAGAAGAACCAAGAAAAAAAAACATGCAAAATCCAGCACCGGCAAAGCGTGACTTGGTAATGTCCTGAGAAAGGGTTGGGACTTGAAAAAAATAAAAAAGATGCCTATATGATTAAATGGTGAAGAAGAAGAATAGACAAGGGCAGAGAAAACAAAACAAAGAGAAAAAAAGATATGGAGACTCACCAGCAGAGTAAATAGTAAATATGTAGATAGATACACAACAAGATGCACTGTACAAATTCAGAGCGAGGAGCGAGAGTTGAGGATGTAATATATAATATTTAGTATGTAATAGAATCCGACCCAACACGTTATTATCTTTTTCCTAGATCCATGTCCATGTCATTACCAGCATTTATTGTACATTCTAGTCTAGATTCTAGATTCTAGTCTACCACGTAATAATAATACTATCACGTATCAAGTATCAAGTATCAAGTGTACTGTATAATATGCGTATGAACATCAGCATCAGCATCAGCTTCAGCCAGTCAGTAGTCAGTAGCCGTTGTTTACTCACCTACTAAAAAACACAAACACAGTTCGTGCTCATTTGATAACATCCCTCTCATATTCATCTATTATTTTTATATGAACAAAGTATTTAATATTTACTATTTGCCTTAGAAAACACCAAAATTCCAAATACTCAACAAGCTCAACAAACCAAAACATTGAAAGAAAACTAAAAGCTAAGAGCATTGGAGAAAAAATGAAACACGAGGCAAATTCATCGTTCCATAGGATACGAAATTATGAATTACTATATAGCATCAAATATGCAACACGATGTACATGTTTCATATTTGATGTTTGACCACATTAAAAAAAGAAAAGTAGTAGTCAAAGTGCTTATGTCTTATTTAGAAATGCAGATGAATTGCTCTCACACTCTCTAGCTAAACTCAACATTTATTACATGTTCATTTGTATACATGTATTTTATTCTGTGTACAGCTTAAAGTTATTCATATTCATATTCATTTTTGTATGTGTACTCAATATTCGTCATAATTATAATCATGTAGGATAAAATATAAAGTATAAAATACTAATGCTAATACTAATACTAATGCTAATGGCGTGACAGTGACAGGCTAAGTCGTGTGGACGTTTGAGACGTTCATCTCATTTGCCAATGAATAATACACACAATTTACAATGCAGAGTATTTATTCAGTGTTCCATTAACAAGTGTACACATTCAACATTCAACATGACATGACGAGCACAAGCACACTCACACATAGTTTTCATGACACGTCTATAATATTCATCTGTCTAAAGTCTGATGTCTCATGTCTGATTATTTGTGTGCATAATAAATACAATGTACAATGTAGAGTGTTGGGTGTAGAGAGAGCTTTAAACTACTTGTAATTATTATTACCATACAAAATACAAACATAAACACACACAGTATTTATTTATGACAGGATGTTTGAAAATACTGGTGCTATAACCTGTGTTTTGTGTTTTGTGTGGAAAAGCAATAGGCACTAGACTGAAAATGAGCATGAAAATGTGACTATAAAAGTTGAGAGCTGAGAGAATTATTTCAATGGAGGGAGAATGGGGAATTTACACACTTGCCTATGTGTAAATGGCCATTCATGATTCACGATTTCATGTGAGACACACAAATAAATAAAGCCAAAAGAGAGAGAAATATAGAGAGAAGAATAGCACAAAACTCAAAAACTCACAACTCAACTCGCAACTACATTACTTTATACTTTATATTACTGACGGATTACGGATAAATAAAGTATGAGCTGTGAGTTGTGAGTTTGTCCGTCTCTCTCTTTTCTCAATATTTCATGCGAGGAAACTTTGCGTGGTCAAATGAGGACGATCAAAAGGACTAATATATATTTTAGACGGAAGAATTCGCCATAATCATAGTAATAGTACAAAATACAAAACACAAGCAGTAGATAAATAAATAGTAAATAGTATTACAAATGTGCATGTAGAAAGAGGTATATTATTTATATTAAAATTTGGGTTATAGCTTGAGCTTTTCAGTTTTATACTTAGTTCCCGTGCTTTTACCATAAAGGTTTTTATAACAATAAATAGCGGTGATATTTATATTTTCACAACCTAAAATCAAACGTTGTATGAATAGCTGATCGCTAAATGTTAAATGCTAAATGTAGTATTATCATTAATAGCTGTGAATTGTGAATACAAGACATATTGTTAGTAGTTAGTATTAGTAGTATTAAACTTGTAAAAGTAAAGGTGTACATTGTACATGAATATCAAATATGTGTTTGTAGCCAATAGTCATAGTCATAGTAATAAACACTAAACTCTAAACACTAAACGCGGTGCACTAAAACATCCAACTAAAACCACCAGCCACCAACTATCATCCTATCATATCATCTCACTTTATCAAATATTTAAACGCCCATCAGCCCATTTCCATATATCGTGCTAACCCATAAAGCCGGAGTTCACAAGCATTTCCCACTCTCCATTCTCATTCTACTTTTCATACCCATTTCATTTCACTTGAGTTTGAATTTGAATTTGAGTTTGGTCGGTGAGTAAATACTCTGACAGAGTTAGCAAATGAGAGTCCACCAAAATGAACAGTGTACAATGCCGAATCTATAATGTACCCACAAATGAAAAGACATTAATACTCTCCTAATCATATACATTTACCTCCTCGCATGCCCACTTTCTACATTCTACTCTCTCTACGTTTTACTCTTTACACTCGAAATTCGTGCACATTCGGGTTGTTCCTGTGTAAAGTACTGTGACTGTGTAGAATGTAGAGTGGAGAATGGAGAGTAGTGCATTGTATTTGTTATTGTATTGAACTGGGTGTCGTGACGAGGATTGAGGATACAACAGTTTACAGTAGTCTCGTTGGTGAAACATAAAAATTGATGTGACAAACTGATACGATACCATAGACGATATACAAAATACAAAATATATATGAGAAAAGAGAGAGAAAATGGCGTGGAGGAAAAATTAAAAGGAGAAAAAAAAGTCTACCACATTTATTATTATTAACAGAATCGTAATCGTAATGCAAGTCCAGTCCAGTCCGACCGGCGAATGTTGAATGGCGAATGGTGAACACATGGATTTTTTTTCAATGGGCAGTACAATAAAAAAAAGTATGCATGTATTCATGGTGCCATTATAGACTTTCACACAATGAGTAACACTGTAACTCTCAAAGTCTCAAAAAAGTCTCGGGTTTTCCGTTTTTCGACTTTTATTATTACAGTCCAAATCCAACTTACTCAAATGAGACAAGCACGCGATAAGCAACGTCAAAATACATTACACATTACAATGTACAATGTAATACAATAATACGGCAGTATATAATAAGCCGAGAAAACGACTTAACTTTCTTCCGTTCCCTAAAACACTTTTTTCAACTAAGTATTACTTTCGAGTCATAAGTATGATATTTTTATTGTTCATGCAGATACTTTTGTTGGTTGAAAAATGGTGCAATATTTATTGTATTTGCATACTTCAAATTCCAATAAACTGAATTTCTGTTTTTCATGTTGAAATGTATTCAAGCGATATGACATTTAAAGTTCAAAGTGTAGATTGTTGAGGAGTGGAAAAAAATGACGTTCTAGTTTTATAGTTTTTAGCATGTTTTTAGCATAAACTTCAACTTCAACGCTCAAAAAACCAAAGGCCAAAGGTGTAACTTTTCAAAGTCCACAATAAAAACGAACACCTATTTTCAAAATAAAAATCTACAGCTTTAAAAATTTTACTAAAAAATTACTTTAAGAGCATGTTCTTCATTATTTCAGGAACCAAAAAATAGTAAATGATGCTTAAAATTTGTATCAAATGGGACGAATTCTATCAATTTTCAATCGACTGTTGAAATCTTTTAGGAAAATAATTACGAGTAAATCAACTATTTTTCACAGATTTGTACAGCAAAGAAAATCCATTATTATCAGTTTCTGTATTTTTCATGGAGCTTTACTTTTTCCTTTTAGATAGATGCATCAAAAATCTTGAAGCATTTAAAGCCTGACGAGTGCTGAGAAATGGATTAACAATCCAACCCAATTGATGATTACACATTACATGTTACAATGTTACATGACACAATTGAGTTGACAGAATGTTATTGTTCCAATAACAAAGAATAAAAGGAAACAAATCAAGTCCTTTCATGGACGTGTTAGAACAACAATAGAGTTCACAACCAGATCAACTACAAAATACAATGTAAAATGTAAGTACATGTGCATCCAACTTCCAGCATCTCTTCATATGTAGGGATGATGATGCAGTGGATTGAGATTGAGATTGAGCCCTCACGCTCAGTTGCCCCCACGAATTACGATGGAATGATTTGTGTATAATTTTGGGCCAAGGGGATCCTACGATTGATAAGGATTACCCATAATACTACTAATAATAATGTTACATCAACATCCAACACTGAACATAAATAGATACACACACTAGTTTTATTTTATTTATTCCGTTTTTCTCTCGCTCCAGTCAATCCAATCCGATCCGATCCGATCTCATTCAATGCTGTACACCATTATGTAACTTAATGTAGATTGTAGATGGTACATGTCATTTAAATAGGAGGGCAAGGGGCATGTAAAATGAGACGGAGGGTGAGTGAGTGAGAGAGATGAGTAGCTCAAAGGCTGAGGATGCTTCACATACAAAATATGTATACATATTGATATTGAAATTGACTGGTAGGAAAAACAAGTGGAGCTGCAGAGAGAAGAGACAACGAACAAGTGCATTTCCTACTCGTACATGTACCACTTTGTACTTTGTACACACTTTATGGGAAGATAAATAAAAAAGAATGAAGATGATCCAGGATGAAACAAGTAGTAGTTTTTGAGCGTATCTAAATGTCAGATTAATCAAGTCATCAGATGACCCAGTGGGAGAAGGAGGAAGGAGAGAAGAAGAGAAGGAGGGTGTAAAAGCCAACATGTTTTACGCAGACAGAACCAGAACCAGACAACAAACTGAGGATGAGAGAATAAATGACTGAAAAAAAACAAAATTCACCCGGGACGAGCTTCATCTAGAGTCTAGTGTCTAGAGTGTAGAATTTAGAGATGTGGAGATGTGGAAATGTCACTTTGTGCACACATCCGTTTACACGTTACATCGTTAACTTCTCAGTTCTCGGATAAATGGGGAAAATATTCCCAATCTATCCACTCTTTTTCCTCCTCACGTCTCTCTCTCTTGACGCTTGACTCCTGACTCCTGACTGCACGTTGAAATGTAAATGTAAATGTGAAGGCAGAGAAGTCAACGTGGATCCTTTACAAAGGGGTAGAATTGTGGGAAAAACATGGAAATATCAAGTTTATTTTTGGGATGCAAAACATCAAGGATCAAAGTATCAAGTCAAGTGTGTTTATTAATAATGCAAAATATTATGCGGTTTTTTCCCCGTTTCGGTTTCAATTTCCCGTTTCCCGTTTTATGTTTCACTACTGCCGTGTGCCGATGACTACCTTTTTCCATTTCGCTGACGATGGTAAATATTCATGTGCGTCTACATCCTAAATTCTACTGGTTGAATTCAATTATTGAATTAGTTGACACATGCGGTAAACGCGGTTGCACTTTACACTCGGCTCATTGTCGCCTTTGTTGTCACTGTACTGTCAACTTGAAACTTTGAATAGTGTAGAATAGCACGAATGGAGTATTACCATAATTGTTTTTGGTGCAGAATTAAGTAATTTTAAAGTGACAGTTTTTGGATATTCACACACGTTTCCACATCCAAGTTTCGAGTTCATATACAAAGCGCACTCCACTTTTACTTTCTTCGTCTACCTTCAAAACTATCCGTTTCTTCCTTCTACAACATTACAAACAAAAACTTTTCTCGAGTTGGCGGAACTGAAATATGAATATCTAATATTATGAAACGGTGTATATTTGAAAGTCCCAAATTTCCGAGCATCTTTTATTTAAATGTATGAATTATAAATTGTCCGTCCATGTAAAAAAAATTGAGATGCAAAGTGGTCCCCATTTTCAATGATGGAGAAAAAAGTTATCTAAATGTAAAAGGTCTACCGCTTATGTAATCGCCATCCTTTGCCTAGTAAATTATTCATCACGCTTTTCCATTTCAGTGATGGAAATTATGGAGGGCTTTCTCCATCTACCAAAATAAAGGATGAGGTCAAACGACCACGTTTTGAGTTTTCATTTTTAAGAAAATTCTTCCATCTATCTCTAAAACCTATTTCTTTTGGATTTTGGATGCCTAAACTATGTACAAAATACGCATTATGCGCAATGTGGAAAAGTTGTCGTGGCTTTTTTGGTAGTGTTCATTTTGTAGATATTTCATGTATTATACATTGACAAATACTTTGATTACAAACTACAGTTGAAAAAAATGCTTTTTTTGTAGAGAGCAAGAGAAATGGTGACATTTTTCTCTTTTTTCACTACATACATGCACAAAATGCATAAAATATAGATGGTAGATAGAAGATAGGAGACTTTCAGTAATTTTGTCGCACTGTCTTCAGACAGAGAGAATTCTCGTAGGCACTCGTAAGTTATGTTTTATTCGGGTACCTTTTGGTTTTTGGTCCTAGTTAAATTTGAATTATGAGAATGAGTTGGAATGGCTCGACGGTAGGCTGTAGATTGTAGAATGTAGACTCTACAGTGTAGACGGTAGACGGTAGACGGTAGCGCAGACAGTAGCGTATTCTGCATGCTAATGTGACAGACATTCTTCCTTTTTATCCAAATTCCGATTAGATTGGATTGGATTGGATTCTGGTGGATGTTGGATGAGAAGTGGGATACAAGAAAGGAGAGAGAGAAGAGAAAATGATGTATGGATATGGATATGAATAGGATGAATGAAATACTCAACTACATCTATATCTATGTACATAAATATAAGTAGTTGAACATTGAACGCGTATAAAGTATAAATATAGAATGTATTCTCACATTCACATTCACATTTTTGGGACGGAGGAATCACACGTCGACATCCTGAACACTGAAAGGAAAATGAAAATGGAAAGGGAATCCTCAATGAGGCGAAAGAAATTGTATAAATTTGTACAGATAAACATACTGATACTGATTCTGGTTCTGCTTTGAGAAACCTTCAGCTCCTATAGACATTGTACAAATTTTTATACTTGATACTTTTTTGTATCAAGATTTAAAAAAAAACAACGACGTAAACAGTAAACAACAGACAGTAAAGAGTAAAGCACACATCTCTGTGAATGTTTGGACGTGAACGTATTTGTGTTTGTATTTTTTGTGTGGGGATAAAAGCTATATGTATTGTACATTTCATCTAAAAAGATTGAAGATTGAAGATGCACATTGCACATGTATAAAAATATGAGAGAGCAAGTGTTTTCCTATCATACTTGATTCTTGATGCTTGAGCGTGGTGGATGGTGGATGGTAGATCCTGGGTCTGATAGATGCTGTGGTGAGATGAATATTGGAATTTGTAATATACACACTTTTACACTTGGAGAGTGGAGAGTAGAGAGTAGATACATGGTGTGATATATTTAGATGCAGGAGTTGTGTACCAAATACTAATACAACTTTGGAGATGTGAGAGTTTGGAGTTGAGTTAAGTTGAGGTGAGGAAGATGAGCTAACGAAGTGCAAGGTAGCACCTTGCATGGGGCATGATGGGCTGTATGTATAAAGTATAAAGTACAAAGTATGTACTAGTGAATGTTGAGGCTGAAAGCCATGAAGCCATGAAGCCATGAAGCCATGAGCTTGGTTATTGATGGCGTAAATAAAGATTCTCAGAGGTTGTGAAGATAACGAGAGAGTGAAAAATCTATCGATTCATAGATCCACACACACACAACACACAGAACACAGCACTTTGAATCCACAATAAGGATCTCCAATCTTGTACACAGATATACTCTATACTGTGTACACTTTATACCTATTTTTTTATTTCTCATGCTGACATTACCAACCAGAAGAGAAATGCATCAATGGAACATTTACAAACTTGCAGCATGTATAAATAGGGTGTGTATATTCAATATTGTATATACGATATAAGATATAGTCTAAAGCTCGTCATGTATTTTCCTGTTGACTTGTTATTTTTGTGTACGCGAAGGAATGAAAGGAAATTCAAATTCAAATATAAATTCAAATTCAACTTGATCTTTACACATGTTCACATTTTACACTGTACATTGTACATTTCACAGCTAAACAGAATGTCATCTACATGAAATATTAGATTCAATTACAAGAGTCCGCATGAAATAAAATGGAGTTTTTCTCAATTTAAAGATTCCTCTTGATATTCCATAGTGACGACTAACGACATTTTTGATGCATGTGCTTTATGCTTTATTCTTTCAATATCTACACATGAAGCTATTTTGTACTAACAATAAGACAAAGGTTTTGATAACAAATGGTAAAAATGCTCGATGGTAGAAGAAAGAAGAACTTGCGATCGTGTTGAATTACTAGTCGACACTCGTCTTTTCTTCATGTTTTCATTTGGGGTATATTACTATGTACATGTAACATAATAATATGTACTGCTATAAAGATGAGATTCCACGGAGAATGGAGAATGGAAAGAAGTGTATGGTATTGAGTATCGACGGGAAATTTTTATTTATTTAATAACATGGACCATTTTCCTCTGTCTGTTGGGAGAAGAAACTACTCGGGTAATTTCCCTTCTCGCCATAGACCAAAGACCATAGACCATAGACGATACACATTTCCCGAAATTGGAGGATGTGGTGAATACTCGAGGAAAACCAATATCAATCTAAGATATACACATAGCAAGATAGAGCAAAGTGTAGTGAGTAGAAATTGAGTGCGGTGTGTGAAATTTGAAATGGTATGACGTGGTAAAGTTATTCTCTATTCTTACCACTCTCTATCTACAATCTAGAGTACAGAGCCTGAAAACTGTGGACGCTGGAATTTAGAGTTTGGAGTGTGGAAATGGAGAGTATTTGGTGGGCAGTTGAGTCTGTATCTCGATTACATTGTATCAGTACCGTGTGGAAATGGTGAATAGCGAAAGAGAGAAAGACAGAGAAAGAAGGAGAGAGAGTTGGAATATCTTTAGTGTTATGATGTGTTTCGTGCTTCTTTCTTTCCTGTCTGGTGAGAAATGAGATGGAGAATTTCTGATGGTGGTGGTGAGATAGGAACGACTTTTCTCTCTCTCTCTCTCTTTCTTCCAAGCTCATTCTCTCTATCTCTATGGTCTACAGTTTCTCACATGAGATAGACAAGATGATTCTCAATTTCTCTCACTCTCTCCCTTCAGTCTTTCACTATCTTCAAAACTCCAATACAGTACAGAGTACAGTTTAGTACAGTAGACTGTAGAAAGCATAAGAAATGTATAGTTCTTTCTCTTTCACCATTCACCATATTTCTCCTTCATCTCCTTCTCAGTGAGCAGTCGGCAGTTGGTAGTCGGCAGTCAGTAGTCAGTAGTCAGCTTCTCATCCTATGAAACTTCCATGAAGAGAACATCATTTAGCTTCACATTAAGAAATTGCCTCATTTTGCACCAAAGTGCGAACTTGCTAACCTTTTTGAGTTGCTGCAATATTAATCCAACTTTCTTCTCTCTCTCTCTCTCTTTCACTCTTTCTTACTTGTCCTCTTCACCGTAGACTGTAGACTGTAGACGTGTCTACATCCGTACATAATAAATATCCACACGTCACTACGTCCAAATCCACAGTCACATTCACACTCCAACCTACTTCTACTTTCTACTTATTTATTTTCCACTTAGCTACATGTACAATGTACATGTAAAAGTCAGAGAAAGTAACATGAAAACTCCTCCAAAAACAAAACAGATGAAAAGAGAAGCGGAGAAAGATGAAAGAAAAGTTTGTTTCCTTTAGATAAAAAGGAGAAAGTTGAGTTGAGATGGGTTTTTCAAAAATATATATCATTTCAGTCTTTTGAGACTTGCCACCGGTCAACATGTTCAAATCTCCTCTCGCCACCACAGTTTCAGTTTCAGCTCTACTTTTTACTCCTGTTCAAATACTATGAACAATGCGTAGCCGTACATTGTACACATTTACAATATGGAAAACAAAAAATTTGAAAAATAAGTTTCTTCATTTTTACACAAGTTTTATTTTAAACTCCAAATACTTTTTCACAAACAAAAAATAAATAGTTTTGTTTGAAATATCTTTTACATCCACTTCTATTTTTATTTCAATATTCAAAAATAGTAAACGTAATTATTTAAAAAAAAAGCTACGTGAAAAAGCCTATTTTTACTTTTTTATGATATCTTTGAGAAAAGCTTCATAAATCTTTACATTGTTGTGGGACAAAGTTGTCAATAAATAAGAAAAAAAGTTACAAATATTGTATAGTTTTTGATACATGTAGCCGCATTACGTATTTTTTACATCATACAAAAATATAAAATAGAACTCGGTGCGTTCATTCTCACACAGTCATTTTGTTTTGGACTTGGGAGTAAGAAGAAATAGAAATGGAAGAAATGGAAAAGGGAGAAGAAGAAGAAGAAACTGGTAGCAAATAACCATAACGCACAAAGAAGCCATGCGTGGAGCAAGTTTTCGGAGGGAGCGAACACAGACACAGAGAGAAATAAAGAGAGAGAGAGTTGGCTGAAAATGCACTGGTGAATTTTCTTGTGTCGGAGTGATCAATAATATAAAGTCTTTCTACTCCGAGTCAAACCGAAACCGAAAACTCATGGTGAGTTGGTATGGTTTGGTTTGGTTTGGGTTGGTGGTGAACCGAGACTTGAAGTCTAGCATGTGTTTTTTTGGGTCGGGGGATTCCTATGTGTAATGTGTAGCATACTTTATACTTTATACGTGTGTACATGTATGAGTGTTTGGCTCTCGACGATTGGCTCAGTTCATCTACCAAGTCAACACTCTTATTTCCGATGAATAAAAATCTCGGACATCTTTTTCTTCCGCCGTTTTCTCACTCACTCCTTCTTTTTTATACAAGTTTTGTTTCTATTTTCAATTGCAAGCTTTTTATATATCTTTTCATTTAAATGCTTCAAACACTTGGTATTAAATTCTACATTCTTTTACAATACCTTTGTTTTAATTATAAATAAATAAATCCTGCATTAAAATAAATAAATATATAAAAACATGCGTATTTTCAATTTTCTAGCTTTTCCTTCTCTTTCCTTCATCAATAGTTATTATTATAGCTTTTCTTTTCTTTTTTTAGTATATTCGAGCTCTGACTTCTTTTTTGTTTGGAGTTTACAGTTTCGAGAAAGAAAGGAGCATGTGCAGAGGGCAAAGGAAAGACATTGAAAGAAACATTAGGTTTTCCAGATTTAATTGGCAAAGATGGTGACATTTACGGTAGTAGACAGTTTTCATGTTAGAAAGTTAGAACGTTGGGAAGTTGAGAATGGAATGGGATGGCAAAAGTCTCTTTATCAGCCTGCCCGTGAATTGTGGATTGTGAGATAGAGAGGAACCATAAAGTTGTAAAGAGGAGACAACTCGATACAACTATTTAGTGTTTAGTATTTAGGTACATGTTAATGTAGTACTTTAAACTTGAAAAGCGGGGAGATATGGAATTATGCGGGAACGGCGTAGATCTTCTAATGATAATAGTAATAATAATAGTAAACGCAAGATGAGGGTATTGTGCGTGTTTATGCTTTTATACAGAGTCTAGAGTCTAGAGTGTACATAATTTATACGTATCAAAGAGCTTGACAGAAGCAGGAGAAAATGTACAAGTGTACAAGAGTGAGAGTGGTTTGGTTTTGGTTTTGGTCTGGTCTGGTCTGGTCTGGAACAGCGTCGATGCGAGACCATTAACAGTCTTTCTAATTTCAGTTTGGCAGATAATTTACGCCAGAGTTTCCATCAGCAACAGAGCTGCTAACTTTACTAAGCTTGATTTTATCTTTGTATATTGTATAGCTTTAAGTGTATAGTATAAAGTATAGCTCTCTTTTCCCGGCACCTTGCCAACTCCAACTCCAACTCCAACGTCAACTTGGACTCCACTTTAGTTCAGAACTCGAGACTAATTCTCTTTCGCTCGTTCATTTCAGCTGCTATCACATCTTTTTATATGCACTTATCGGAGACTAGGAGGCGACGATCACGTGTATTAATGTTTACAACATGCAACATGAACTTCCTCTCCTCTTTTGTTTATACAATATACGATATGAAAATTCACAGGGTATAGGAATAAACGTGGAGGAACACGTACAACGTACACTTATTTGGTATACGTAATCTAACTACTCATCCGAAACTTGACAATCTCACTTGAAGCCTATCGGCACCTTACTCCTGAATTCCCAGTAGAAAGTAGAAAGTATCTGTGGAAACCATTCCTCTATCATCTATTGTCACTCTCATTCTACACTCTTATTTCCACAGCATAATAATTGCAACAATATTTCAGTCCGAGATATCTTGAGACTTTTGAGACTTGAGATCTTGAAAGATACCTCAACCTCCACATTTTCATCCTTGTATCTTTTATTATTATGCACGAGAAATGAAAGTTGGGAATAAAGAATAGTGAATAGTGAAAGCGGACTTTGTGCTGTATATGAAATTATGATTATAATTTTACTCACTCCATTTACACTAGGATCTAGAATCTAGAAACTAGAATCTAGAAAGTAGAAACTGTAGAAGAAAGGGAATGACGAGAGAAGTATAAAGTATTTTAATGTGGAAAGATAACCGGAGAAAGAACTAGAGGGAACTCACAACTCAGAACCCAGAACTTGGAGCCAGCGAGGAGAAGAGGAGATAAAGAAAGTTTGAGTGTGTTGAGTTTGAGCTGTGGGCTGTGGGCTGTGGAGAAGTCTTCTTTCTTTATATTTTACATGTTAAGACGCAAGACACAGCTGTCTAACTATGGCCTCAAGTCAGTATAATTCTCATACTGGTTCTGGTTTTGTTGCTGAGTTCTTCACTCGTTTCTCCGTTTTCAGTTCTGAGAACGAGTTGATGTTATAAAAGTCCACCAAATTTGTTCTCAAATGTACTTCAACTTTTCACACAACTCAAGCACTTTTCAGCCGTTTGTGATAATCTGAGACCTGAGACGTGTCTCATGTATACACTTTACATTTTACATGTATACTACGAATATACAGAATTTAGAATCTACATATGGTTCTGAATATTTACCATGCGTATTTCTATATTTTTACTTTTATAACGCGTGCATATTTACAGAATAGAGTTTTGCATCTTAGATCTGAGCACAAAAATACATGAGATAATATAATATAGATGGAAAATTATATAGGATTATGTTGACAAACTTTCGAGGCATCTTCATCCTCTTAAAAGGAGGATAAAAACAAGAAGGAGGAAGAAGAATATTCCTCTCTTTTTCACTCTGCACTCTGTACTCCAAACTTTTTACTTTTTATGCATTGAATATTGTACATGTAGATAAAAATTGAGATAGTATGAATATAACACTCACACACTTTTTACTTTTGAAGAAAGAAAGTCATGTTTACAACTTGAATTGAACTGTACTAACTGTATGTAAGTAAGTAACGACTGTTACTGTTACAAAACTCCAGACAGAATTCAGACTTCGGGCTCCATTCGCCATTCGCCATACGTCGTACAATCATCTACAATCTAGAATCTAGACTCAACTTTCACAAGATCAAAACTATTTTACAGCGCCTCTTTTCCATTATGAAATAAATTTCCTCTTTCCTTCTCCCTCTATTTTCTTTCTCTTTACATCCGCGGGATGAGCCAACTTACGATGAGACAAGAACCGAGTTTTCCGTTTACACGTTATATTAAAAATCTTTCCAACTTTTAAACTTGCACACTGTAGATTGTAGATACATCATACTGCGATTGCGATCCGTGGTGCAGATATCAAGTGGTATGAAATGATGTGAGGCGATGGAACCGAGTCATGTAGATTGTTATATTCTAGATTCTAGATGTAAATCGGCAAGTGTACAATGTTCAAGTATTTCTACACATAATACACAACATCTTCATCTCTAAAGTTTACCATGCATAAAACATGTACAATACGGAGCATTCCTTTTTCTACATGGAAAAGAATGAATGAATATAAATTGCAATTTCTCGAGTTTTCCTCTCTACTTTTACGAGGCGGCCGCTCCGCAACTGAGGGAGTTAAAAAAGTGAGAAAATTAAAATAATGCTGCATAAATTGCTCTCGCTTGGAACTACAAGGAACTTTTCTCACAAAAATGGCTAATATCAAAAATAAAATATGCATAGACAAATTGTATTCAAAAACTCAAAGCTCAAAGCTCAAAACTTTTTTATTTTTATTTTGTGTTATTTTTTTTAAAATCGGACCTTTTTAGGACAAAAATTTGAGTAAAATTTGGTAATTTTTAATTGAGAATTACATGCTGTGTCGGCATCGGCGTTTGGACTTTCAACAATCTGTATAAGCAAAGAAAATTCACTTGTGAAGCATTGGGAAGTTAGTTAGCATTATGCAACCAAATAAAGAATCCAATACAAATACACATGTAGAATGTAGATATTATACTAGTATTTACATGTACATACATCAGGAGGGGAGTGAAATGTGAAGACGACGAGAGACAGAGTCAGAGACAGAGACAGCGAGCGAGTGAGCGAGTGAGCGTGGATAATAACGTTAAATGTCTTGTCTGCATAATAAGTGAGTGGATTTGTGAGTGTGTGTGTTTGTGTGTGTGTGGGTCTAATAAGATAGCGTGTGTGGAGATATAAATGCTTTTTGGTTGGTACAGCAGAAGGAAAAGGATGTAACCATTCTGGTATTTTTGACTTGACAAGGCGGAGCCCTCGTTAGCGCGCGTCACACAGGATAGAAATATAGAAGCACAACTTCTCCTTCTTCTCCTTCTCCTTCTCATACACTCATACACTTTTACTAGTTACTAGATGTTCCAATCCTATATCATCCCATTCTATTCTATTCTATGACTACATTTTACATATCACTACATTACAGATTATAGTCAAGTCCAATTTTAACATTTTCTCTCTTTTTGTCTCTTCTTCTTTGGTTTCTTGAGCTTCTTCATTTCCACACTGTACACTTAATACTATCCTTCTCATGCTAATTCCACTTCTCCCCGTCTTATCTACACATGTATCTACTCTCATTTCTCTGTACTCTGTTCTCCGTTCTCGTTTTCCTTGTGTCACACGAAAAGTTGAGGATGTTGAATGTAGAATGTAGAAATAACAAGTAAGGAGTGGATGCATCTCAACTGTAGCTGTAGCTGTGGTTGTGATTGTGAGAAGATGCTCCAAGATATTTGTTCCTTTGTTCCTCCGCCTAAAGCTTTGAGTCTTGATGACTATTACTATGACGATGATGCTGATGGTGATGCTACTTTTGTGCATATGTTTATATCCTCATGTTTACATCCGTTACTTCTATCTTCTTCGCTACTCTGTAGTGTACTGTATTTCTTATTTTCTACAGATTCTGTATGTTGCATATTCATGAAGGGGATTTTGGAATTTCAGTGGAAACCATACTTTCCTCGGAATATATTTTACATGTGGGTATCTCCAGGGCTATAAATACATGTTTATGTATAGAGTTGAAAAGAGGAGAAGACGAGGAAAGTGGAATGTGTAGAATGCAGAATGTAGGATGCAGAATGTGGATAGTTTGGATGGATTTAACGTGATAATATACTTAGGATAGTTACGATTAATGTGCTACGTGCGCCTCATTCTCTCCACTCTCCACTCTCCACTCTCCACATTTACACATGCACACACCATCACAAGTCTTCAACTTTTACATGCACAAACCAGAGAAAGAGAGAGAGGAACTAAGTATGAGTCTTGAGTTTAGAGTCTTGAGTCTTGAGTCGGTGTGGTGATGAAGACAAATATAAGAGGAGAGAAGTGAGTAGATTTCTTATGATTGTACTGATAATAATGTGCTATATGGATCTACATTCTACATTCTAAATTCTAGATGCTTGATTCTTGACTGTGGATTACAGATTCTTGGTTTCTTGATTCTTCCATATAATTTGAAATATCCACATGTATTATAGATAGAAGAGATGTGACTATATGAGTTACTTTACTAGAACATTGAACATTGAAGATGGGAGCATTTGAACGTGCTTTCATTTCACTTCTCATTACGATCCACATTATCAGCACCCTCACGTCATTACATCTCCTGCAAATCCGCTGAAAACTCTGTCGCCAATGATCATTCATCCTCTGAATCCTTATAAAAAGCTATAAGTAGAATCATAAGTGAGAATTCAAGTATATAAATACAAAAGATATAGAATATGATATACAGTTATTATAAGAGAGCAGGAGCACAAGATTTTTCTTTTTTGGCACAGCTCTGCCCAATCATCATATTGTCATTCTGTATTTTCATTTTTTGTCTTTCATGTGCTCTTCTGATATTCTGCGCAATAGTTTTGAAGTAGGAGAACAAAATTGACACACCTCTTACACATTTAATTGTGTGAAATACCATCTGCATACTTTTGAGTGATTTATCTAAAATTCAAAGTATGAGAATAAATAAAGAGAGCAAATGCTTCCTCCTTCTTAAATAGATGAATTTAAATTTATGAGCTGTATAGAAAATCAAATCCTCGTATTTGAATAAAACTGAAAAATGTTATTATTTTTATGTGTGTATTTAAGTAAAAAAAAGGTTAATTTCTTTTAAATAATAATGCTGAGCGTTTTGCCTTTGGCCTTGTTGCAGGAGGATGTTTCCGACAGTACGAGCTTCCTTCAGCGGTCTCAGCTCTGACCAAAGGTAAATAATAAAAATAATAATAATAATAATATTATTATTCTTAGTTGTAGTTTTAGTTTTGACAAACTTGTATTAAAACTGGAAAAATCTATGTAGATTTGCAGTGTTACTGGACATTGTACCTGTGGACAATAAGCGGTATCGGTACGCTTATCATCGATCATCCTGGTTGGTGGCGGGTAAAGCGGATCCACCAGCTCCGGCCCGACTTCACATTCATCCCGACTCACCGTTCAACGGGGAACAACTCAAGAAACAAGTCGTCTCCTTTGAAAAAGTCAAACTCACAAATAATGAACTGGACAAACATCAATGTGTAAGTGTATGTATTACATAATATACTATCCAACAACCATTTATCATTTCTGTACACTTATGCTCATATATTATACATATTACATAACCTCAATAATATTTATACCGTTACACAAAATACAAAATACACAATACAAAAAACAAAATGTCACATGATTTGAATACATGATATTAAAATGATACAGATATTAAAACCACACAATAAAAAATATGAATTTGACCCACACAGACAAACTGGCATCAAAAATACACGTATTTAGATGTTTGACAAATACACAATACACAGATGTTTAAAATCTTGTAATGTGTTTTAATTCAGTAATAATGAGACCCTTGATAATATTATTTAGAGACTCTATTTTGTAAATGTAGTTGTGGATGATGCAGACAAATTCTCCAGTCACATCATGTCATAACAAGAATTTCCAGACCCTTTTTCTTCTTTTTACCTCTGACTAAATGCTATTCAGTCTGTAGTCTGTAGTATTCAAGTCCTCTCCAGGATCAAGGATCATTCCCTTTTCCTTTTCTTCATGCTAATCACGGACTATCCAAAAAATTCAAAACTCAAAATCCAAAGCATGAAATAAATAGTATTCTAGTACAGTTATACTCCAGTCCCACACGTAGAAAAAAGAAAATAGAAACACATGGACAAATGATAGAATATTATAGAATACAGTACACATCAGATCTGTAGGAATTTTTGGTTACCGACATTTTAAATTTATACAATACACAAGGAACAAGAGCCATGAAACCATGGATTTTCCCAGCATTTTTCAATACATTTAATTTATTCAACCTCCCCGAAAAAAAAGAAAAAGACAACCTTGACTAACTATGATTTTTTTCTGTTTTTTCTCCCCTGATTTTGACATTTCAAATCTTACAGCAGCTCGTCCTAAACTCCATGCACCGCTATCAACCCAGAGTTCATCTCGTCAAATGGAGGGAAGGGATGATGTCCAATGGAGCTTTTGTAGGGGACTTGGAGTCTGAATTATTCCGAACTTTTATTTTCCCTGAAACCGTTTTCACAGCTGTCACCGCTTATCAAAATCAACTGGTACGTTAATTTTTTTTCTATACTCTTGTCATTTTTAATTTATTATCGTGCCGTATAATAGTTTTGATTTTTGATTTTTGATTATTGATAGTTTTACCTATAGCTTTTGAATTTAAATTTCAAAGATTTCTATCGGAATATTTTAAAGAGTATTCCGTTTTTGCTTTTTGCGTTCAATATTTGTAGCTTTTGTAGGTAGTATTTTATTTAGTATTACAATTTGCATACTTGCTTTCATTTGTAGTTTGTTACTTTTAACTTACACAGCTCATCTTTTGCATCTTTTTGTACTAAAATTGTTCATGAAGAATCCACAAAAAGCTACAAAGTATCAAGAAAAGTGAGACAACCAATAAAATATGTATCATAAATCATAACTTGTATCCCTTGTCTACTCTCTTCATATCTTTGTTTCTGTTTCTATTTTTTTGTGAAAAGAAGGCTCTTTCATGTTCATGTATTCAACTAGAGTTGCTACTCCACTAGATGATCAAAGAACTCTTGATCTTGGGTTTTCAACTGTAGAGTGTATTCAATATTCAATAGTCAAGTAAATCATAATATAAAGAAAGAAGAAAAAATCTATTTATTTGAGTAAAAAGTTGTTGGTTGTTGCTCCGAGTCTGAATGAGACAAGGTTCCTCTCTACTCTGCTGCTCATGACTTGATACTTTATATTTCATGTTTCTTAATCAGCCAATGCACAACACAGATACAGATATATTATACATTGTAGAGTAGACAAAAAGATTTTTCTACTTTTTTTAAGGTCGGAGCTCCATCAAAAATGTCTATAAATTTTACAAGTGACTTTTATAGTTCTGTGTGCAGTGTGCATACATAGTTACAAGTTTACAAAGTTGTGAGGATCTTTCTTTTTGTTTTTTGAAGCATTTGTACATACACAAATATGCATGATATCCCTGTCTAAAGTCAAGGGTCTAGTGTCTAGTACATGCCTAATAATGGGTGCAATCGACGATAGCAGATGCAACTCAATTGCAATTGCAAACTGACAGGCAAAAAGCTTGCACAATTACCAGTTGAATCTTTCGAGTTTGGAGTTTGGAGTTTCTAGAGATTTTCTTTTCTTGCTGACTCGTCAATGTATTCACTTGACACTCACTCAGTCAGCTAGTGTTCACTGTTCACTGTTCAGCGTTCAGTCGTGAGTGAATGCATCCACAAGAAAAATAATAGAAACCTTTTTTCTCTTTTTCATCCTCTCAATAAACAGTACACATTGTACATGAATGGAATAAAAGTAGCTACAATCAGCAAAGACAAGAGAATCCTCAATTCTCAATCCTCAATGCTCAAGATAGTACACAAAAATACTATGATATATTTATTTATTCGTCTTGTGCCTTGTGCCTTGTGCATTTGTTGTACAAGAGGATGTGGATGTTGAGATTGAGATTTAAGACAAAATATCTGTATCTTCATGTACAGATCAGCTGGCAAAAAATAAAGAGAGAAAGAGGCAAAGGATGGTGTTGTCTCTCTCAGCGTGATGTAAAGGGCGATAAGTTGGACCTGATAGACAGCATGATGCTCAATGTTCAATGCTCAATGCTCAATGCCAATCTATTGTTCTCTCAACTCTCAATATCAGAGAAACTGAGAGCAGTGCTGATACTAAAGCTGAAGCTGACTCTGAATCTGAATCGGAGGCTAAGCTGTGCTAAGCTGAGAAAAGAACAAGAGGAAAAAAGAAAGATGAGACCTCCTTCAAACCCATGTTGGAAACTAATATAATAATCCTGTACAGAAGACAGAGTAGCATTTCAGTAGCACACAAACAACACAACACAACAAAACACAAGACAAGACAAGACAACAAAGTACAATACAAGACAAAACGTACTATATTTTCTTCTCTAATGTCTAATACACAATGTACAAGAAAATCTTCATTTGGATCCATCAGTGAAAAATGTACCTTCTGTGAGGTCTTTGTGCAGTTGAAGATTTACTCACTTTTCTCTCTCACACAAGTCAGTGTATTTGTCTGTGTTCTGTATTGAGCATTTAATATTTAGTATTTATGTACATCTGTACTCTGTATTGTGCTATTTGCTATTTGTTATTTGTTCCTTATTCGTCCACTTCAACTTGTGATAGATAAATGATACTGACATGTAAAATGTTAAACATACAAACACTTTAATTTCCTCTCTACATTTTAAAATAGCTTATAATGATATCTCTATAATCCGGTATTCTCCTTCCATCCAAGCATCACACTTTACACATTACACGTTACATGTCAATAGATTATTCTTTTTACCATTTAACAGTTTAGCATCTCTGCTATTGGCCTGGCTTGACTTGACTATTTACTATTTACGGTCAAAGACAAGGAAGAAGAAGAATACCAATCAAAGAGGAAAATTTGACGAGAGCCGAGAGTCGAGAGTCGAGAATCGAGAATCGAGAGACTTGACGAAAAAAAAACTGTGTGGCTTGTAAATTGTAAATAAATGTATTTTATGTCCGCTCAATGACGTACCAATCACCTATCACGTCTCTTTGTACAATATAATATTATGCTGTATGCTAATGAGTTTCCAGCAAACCACTACTCTGTACGATGTACCTTTTATTCTCTTACACACAACACACAGGGAAGAAGCACTTGAAAGTTGAAGCAGGGGAAGCACATTGACAGCTATAAACATCAGATAACATTTTATTTTCTCAATCATCATTCATATTCAATATTCACCTATGAAGTTTCCCCATCACTTCTCTTTCTGTATTCTGTGGATATGTTAAAAAAGTAAACGTCTTTCAAAGGGGTGGATGACTGATACATTGATACATTATACATTGTGAATCATATGTGTGTGTGTGTGTTTATTCTTGACTTGTATCTTGTATCTTCATCTTTCACCTGTGTGTTTATTGTTTGTATCAAAATCAAAGCTGAGAGTATCTATATTCTATATTCTGTGTGCTTGTCACTTCATCTTGATTTGTATTTGGATTTTGATTTTGGATTTGATTTTGACTTCTGCCCTCCCTTCATCGAGATAAGAGAGAGAAAATCTCATGAATTGCCCATCACCTCGACAGCAAAAATGGACAACATAATGTTCACAGAAAGATCACCCACAACGTACTCACAAAGTACTCACAAACTACAAACTACAAAGTTTATTCTGTAATCTGTAAATTGATGGGAATTGTGTGTGCTCTGCGCATGGTCCAGTGTGAATGAAGGAGTGAAAAAGTTGGATAATAAGTCAATCAATAAAAAAAGTAAAGTATACTTTGGAAGCTCAAAATTATTCAAAATTTTTAGAGTAAAAACGTTATATTGCGGGCTTAAGAAAAGGTTCCTAAATTCATATTGAAAAAGTAAAAAATATAATATTTCAAGAAAAAAAAATTTTTTTCCTTGCACATCAAATATTGGCGTCTTTATTGCTAAGTAATTTACATGTTAAAATCAAACTACAATAAAATCCTGATTAAATAGAGACAAAAACCAAAAAAAAGCATATTAGATTTATTTCTTGTGAAGAAAAATACATACGCAGTTTAAAAAGTAAATAGATGGAATTCCAGAATTTCCAAAAATTTTCTGTCCATGTACATTTTGTACATTGTACATTGTACATGTAAAAGCTATTATATTATGATGTACAACATGATATAGAACATGCAATCTTTTACAAAAATAATAAGTAGTATAATTTGCTCTACCACGATAAAAGGTATGATATGATCGGCTGGATGTTTGAGTACAAGTACAAGTAGAATTGAACAAGCAGAGACTGAGACAGAGACAGAGGTAAAACTGGTAAAAGTGTAGGAAAGGGAAAACGGCGCCTGTCCAGTATGTGTGAATAGTGAATAGGTTGTCATGCAAGCACCTTTTTGTCATGTCTCAAGTACTGAGCATTGAAATACATAGAAATTCATGTTCATGTAGAAGGAGAGTAAGACACACCTTTACCCGCTTTTATCCATCCTTACCTCCTTTTCAATTTTTAAACAGGCTGCCTGGCTCTGGCTCAGTCGAGTCTCCAGTTGAAGAAGAATATTGTGATGATTATGATGATGGTGTGGCGATTAGGAATTTTCCCATGTTTACATCCTCTCTTTATTTCTCTTCATTCCAATCCAATTTCCAATATCCAGTTCGTTTCTACATAGAGCCAGCCACAAATAAATTCAACATTGTACAACTAACACGAGACAATAATATTCTGCACCAGTCCATTTTCCAAGTATTTTTCCAGTACGACTACGAGTATTTGTACTATTTAAATATATTGGATATTTGTACATTGTACATTGTACATAGTAAACACTGCACTCTGTTTACCTGTTTTCCCCTGTATTAGCATGTGTATACGTGTCATATCTTTTTTTTGTGAAGGGAGAAGGAAGAACAATATTATGTACATTTTTGAGTTTGAGTTTTGAGTTTTGCTGTAGCTCACGCGACCTTTCATGACTTGATATTTGATATTGACTTGGATTGTTATTATAAAGTATTATGTACTATCATCATTATCATTATCATCACCACAATCATAATCATAATCATCAGTCTCATAATAGTTATCAACTTTCATTTTGCTAGTGCCAGAGCCAGTGCCATAACAAATGCCACAGTTAAAACAAGAGCACAGCGTACAAAGTACCTTAAATTTCCAGCACGGACTTTGATATTATTATGAAATGCATAGCATATTTTCCAGTGTATCATGTACTTTATACTTGATATTTTGTGCAATTAGAGGCTCATGGCTCATGGTCCTTGTAAAACCCAGTGTTTTTAAAATTATTAGGTGAGGAACCATCTTCATTCCTACTTTATACAATAGGTACAATAGATAAATGAGCATGTATAATGAACAGTGGAATAAAAGATAAAAGGGAATATTATTATGATGTCTCCGTCTAATTCAAACTCAAACTGACGATGAGAAATAAACATCAACATCAACATCACCATAAACATAAACATGGAGAGCTAATGACCATCATGTTATACAATCCAGATTACATTGTTACAACTTAACATCACATCATCCGCTTTTACTTTTCCTGCTCGTTTGCCTTTGCTCTTGCTTTTGCTCTTGTTCTGCCGTCCACTTTAGTTCCAGCTCGAGCTCTTTCCTCCATACTCCATACTTTTCATGTATCATGTATTATGTATTAGAGATAGTAATTAGCATGCATCTAGTTTTCATGTGCTCAATATAAAATATAAAATAAATATCAAACGTAAGCCTATTCCGAGTTATTCCTTGTCGTCCTCCATCCTCCATCCTCCTTGCTCCATCCTTTTTCCGTTGTACAAAGGGAATAGAGAATAATTTAAATTCTCGATTCTCGATATATTATGACACGATATCACATACAACATTATGTTAAACCTGGAAAGATTATAACAAATATCATGTAAAATGTAAACTTTCCCTTTCCACAATCTACGATCTATACAGACCAGTTTAAGTATCGATATCTACTCTTCTACTGTCTCCTTTGTACTGTGGTGTGGTGTGGTGTGGAGATAATGTGCTAAACAATGAAAATGACACGATGAGGGAAACGATCATCATTATTGGTTATTACCGTAACGCTCCTAGCACACAATCTCACATCATCATCACCACCATCAGCCATACATATTATCATCATCCTCATAGTCATCATCACATGAACAATGAACGAGGAACATGCATAACACAAATTATATTGCAATAATATCGTAGCTTGCTGATTGTCCTAATAATTGACATGTGTACATTATACATTACTCTGTGCATGTGTTGGAGTATTATGATGCAGTGTGATAAAGATGATAAAAAGTTTTAGTATCATTTCCACTTTTTAGCTGGTAATTTGATGAATAATACAAAACACAAATACAAATACTCCATCCTTTATGCAGTAAATGATGGATAATAATGTTGGATGTGCACATGCATGGATGATGCATAATTAGCTGGTTTCTAGTTTCTAGCTTTTAGAAAAAACGAAAGTATTCCTTATTTGCTATTCGCTATTCGTGCCATCTATAATATAGACATGTTTTGTTTAGTTTCTTCCATTAATCATTTTCTAATGTCTACTGTCTACTGTGTGCTTTTTGTCAAGGTGGGTGTGAGTATTTTGAGTGTATTGGGCATTGTATTGAGTACTATGTATTATGTATTATAAATGTAGTACATTTATATGATGTAACAAGCCCATTTGCAACTCGGGCTAAGTATTGTGATGACGATGAAAATTTCCTCTGATCATTATTATTATTACATTATACATAGATAGAATAGAGGATGGTTGCCAGATAGTATAATATAGCATATAGAAGTAATAGCAAATATAGCAGTAGTATCTTTGTAGTTGTGCTCTCTTCGTTGATTCCCAACTCGAAACTCGACATTTATAGTATTGGGTGTGAACTGGAAAGGTTGACGGTTGACTTGATGAACAGAGCGAGAAAGAGGGAAAGAGAGTAGACTATATTAAGAATGTGTAGTTTGTAGTTTGTAATGTGGAAGACATGCTCTTGCAAAAGCAATATTAATAGTAGATAATGACAGTATGATATGTACAGTGTAGAATAGACTATCTGTTCACTGTTCGCTCTTCACTTTTCAATGCTGTGGGTAATGTGAGGAAAAGAAGTGAGTGTTTGCTCTCCTGTCTCTTCTCTTCTCTTTCTCACTACTCACTACTCAGTACTCTCAACGAGCAGATACTAGATACTAGAAACTAGATGAGTGTGTGAGTTTGAATGTTCACTTCCGTATGAGCTTACTTCTGTTAATGAGTTCACTTAATATTAATGGGCCGGCTCTCAAGTTAAAAGAAGGTAATGAAGTATGCTTCTTCTCCTTCTTCCCGTTTCTGCTCCAGGATAGAACTTTTCATTTACTTTATGTACATAATTTAACCACATTCACAGAACAACCAAGAACTAAGAACACGGCGTATGTGTAATGTGTAATGTGGAAGAAAAGGAGAAGAGGAGAAGCTTCTTGTTCCATGGTTGACATAATACGCTGCAAGTTGGGACTTGGAAGTTGGAAGGGTTATTAGGCTTCTTTTCTTCTTTTTCTTCTTCTTTCTTTGTGGTCGTTTTCCCTGTCATATCTACACATTACACAAGGAGTTTTCTTGAGGCTCCGCTCCGCTTTTTAAAGTATTATTATAAGTGTAAACATGCAAAGAAAGCGAGAAAGAAGAAGAAAGATGAAGGCGTGAATCTTCATACGGAAAATACACAAAGTACAATGCACAGATGCACAGCCATATAGAATATAGAAGATAGAAGATGGAAATATCTATTCGCTACGTTTGGAGTTTGGAGTTCCGAGCGTCGGCGCATTATTATTCTTGTTATTATTATACGATTTTCCATGGTTTTTCATGCACATTACACACTGCGTGTTCTCGTAGTGTGATAGACTAGTAGTAAATATGTAAGTAGTAAGTAGAACGGTATATTCGGGATACGGGAAGATGAATAATATTGGACATGGATATTGGATAGTTTGGGAGGAAGGTGTTGGGCATGTTAATTTATGGAGATGGGAAAAGAAGGTTTTCTCTGAGGCTGGTGGCTGGTGAAGTTGGTGAGGCTGGTGAGAGGAAGGAACCGAGTGAACGAAAGTTGGATGCTGGATAGGCTCAAGTGATGGCATGCAAAATGCGCTCGACACTTCATCATCGTCTCGACGAGGGTGGCCCAATTATCTTCCCGAAACCGTATTCCCATTCCTATTCCTATTGCACACAACACTAACCATCCATACTCCATACTGCACACTGCGAACAAGCCTCACACTCTACGGGCCATTTGATACCCGAATAATTCAAACTCAAACCTACCAAACCAAACCAAACCAAACCAACCAACAGGGAAAAAACCTACAAAGTACAAACTAAACAGCAGTCTCACTCTCTCTCTCTCTTTTCTTCTTCTCCTTTTCTTATCGAAATCTTGTTACTCGTACTTCTACTCTTTCCATCCGCATCCGCAGTTTCATCTACATTCTACATGTATGTGCTTGGATGACAAGAAATATAGTAATAGTTAATACCAACTTAACTTTTCTCTCTCTTTTCATCCAACACCCATGCCTCGGCGTGCTATATGCTATGACGACTTTTCAGAGTTGGGAGATGAAACTTTTCAGTTTTTCCTTTTTTTTTCTTCACACTCTCAACTCCAAACTCCAAACTCCAAACTCTCACTCGCTCTTTCTTCACATTCTTTGCACATGTGTTCATTCTTTCAAGTAAATATAAAGTATATAAAGTCATCTAATATATCATCAGACATAAATATAAGTATAAATATATACTATATCTATATAATACATGTGGATTTTTACGTGTCATGATCTATAAAAAATTTCAAAGCGAGGAGAAAAAAAATACTCAAACTAATATATTTTCTTCATTGACTTGTCTACAGCAAGTTTACACTTTAAGAATGAAAAAAAAAATGCTCCAACTAAAACTAAAAGACTGCGCACATGTACAATGTACAATTTAGATAGATGTGTTTGGAAGTTGGCAAAAGTAGAGTGAAAAAAATCAACACAATTATTATCACATCACAATGTACAAGTTTGAGTATTGGCAGTTGGCAGCTTCCTCTTTGAAATATTTGAGTGCACAAGAAAATGTCTGCGAGTATCTACGGCGTACATATGTATTTTTAGATATTTCTAGAGAATTGACTTGGAAAATTCACTAGAAAATATGGTAGATATTGATATTTCTCTCACTTTTTTGCTGGAAAATAAATTCAAAAACCTAAAGTACCTTTGTACTTTGTAGAAATCGGAAGAGCCCTTAAAACTTATAGAGGATTCAGGTAGAAAGTGGAGTATAAAATATACAGGATTTTGACAAAGGGAATTGGAAAGTTCCGCATCCATAAAGTAATCACCATTGAGAATTGAGGATTGAGAATTGAGAGTATTGCACTTGGAGTGCATTTTTGTGTGATGTATTTGTATTTTGTATGCAATTTTATTACCGTGAGGTCATTTCTTGTAATTGTATTATGTACGACTTGGTTTAATACAGATTTGACTACCCACGTTGTTTTTGTATGGTACATTATACATTGTGTGGATTTATTACACACCTTTGGTGGCATGTTGAGGGACCCTTAACTAATCACAGAATTGTGTACTTTATACTTTATACTCCTTCTATTACGCTAAATTACAGCCTCGTGATTTGATTTACATATACTATAAATATATAAATATAATACACAAGTTGTTGTTTCTATTCAGTCTTTCAACTTTGTCATTTGTCACTGACCTGCAATGAGTAATGACATGCAACAATACTAAATAGTAAATACCGTGGAACACTAAACACTAAAATGTCATTACCATCAACTGGATTTCTTCAAAGAACTCAAGTTCCACACAATAAATAATAAATATAGTTTTTAATCTTGAGCCCAATTTCTTTTTCCAATAAAATTACTTTATTATTCTAGTTATAAAATTTGTACTACAAACTTGTCTCATGAAACACTACTGTTTTTGTTTTGTTGCATTTGTGTTAAAGATTAAAGTTGAGTGGAAAAATTAAAGCTTTGATTTTTATTGTGTGCATAAAAATTGGGACGGGGTATAATACAGCTTTGTACTTCAGCTCAAAATTTTCCATAAGTCACCTCTGCATCTACAATCTACAAGCTTTGTACTTTGTACTTTGTAATTTGAATTGAATTTTGAATCTGTTATTTTGTAGTATGGGCAATTTTTTTTGCTACTTGCTTTGATTGCTTCTTTGTACATTTTTTACAGTATACAGTATACATGCAGAATTTAGAATTTAGAATATATGATGCATACTGCATACAGTATACTTTAAAATTTACATATTTTTCAATAGGATTATAATTTATAATAAATTTGTTTCATGTCTACCTTTCAGATCACGAAATTGAAGATCGACAGCAACCCCTTCGCTAAGGTATGTGTGTATTATGGATTATAAAAAGCTCATGCATTTTCTATATTGAATATTGAAGATTAAATATTGATCTCATGTAAAATATACAATGAAAATAAATATAATATCTTTATCTTTTTGGTCTTTTTTATTTACAGGGTTTTCGCGACTCGAGTCGTCTCACAGAATTTGAAAGGTATGTACATCTCATTTACAATTTACAAAATCTTTTCCATTCTTATCCATTCTTATTCTTCCAATATCTATAGTATCTAAGTTGTCGATTCTCCCATTTCATATACAGTTCTATTCTGTTTCCTCTTCGTTTACATCGTACAACTATACTTGTCTTTGTGTTACTTTGCAAAGTCAATCAAACTCATTAAGAGCTCTGTCTTGTTTCTTCTTTCTCTTCAGTTGCTCATCTCTTATCTTTTACAAATGTTCTCTCTCCTTTTCTTGTCCCGTTTCCTCCTTTAATTTCATCTCAAGATGTGAATCTCTTGTGTCTTGCACATTTCATTTCATTTCACATGAGAATAAATTATGACTTTTCTATTACATTCACAACACACAAAGTAAAAAGTACGACGTACAACTTACAGCTCACAAGAGAACAGACAATTCACAATCCGCAAGTTGAACGCTCATGTAAAAGAGATGAAAAGAATGAAAACAATGTGGAATGAACTATTAAATGAACAGAGAGCTTTAAGTATTTACTAGGTACTATAGTTAAGAGAGTCTCATGTTTTGTCTCAAGTCTCTAGTCTGTAGAAGAAATGATCATTTACTTATCCTCATTCACAGAGGTAATAAACACACAAAACACAAGTCGGCTCCTCTCTTCTCCTGAAGTACATGCAATCCGGTGGAGATTTATGAACAGCCTAATGAAAAATGAATATTAGCGGAAGGCTTTTTAGTCATTCCATTTCGACACTGTCTGTGTGTGGCGGGCAAGTTGTCATCTCATTGTGATTAACCAAAAGCCAAAAACCAAAAACCAAACCAAGCCTTAAGAGAAAAAAACACTCATGTACTTGAATACTTGAATACTTTAATCTCCGCTCATCTGTACCTTGTACCTTCTACTTTGTATACGTATTAACAATAAGTATTAAGTATAAAGAATGAAGACTCTTGGCTACCCACCGCAAAAATTTATTGATGATAGATCACAATCTTTGAAATTACACATGAACATGAACATGAACATGAACATGAACCAAAGAACTTTTGATTCAAAATTCAAATTCAAAAGAGGCTGAAAACTATATGTAAAATGTATAATGTGCATGTGTAAAAATTCTTTTCTTTCTTGTTACATTTCATTCCATATTCCATTCTTCTGTGTGTCTTGTGTCTTGTGGTAATATGTAATATGATTAGCTTATAACTACAAACTACACACATACTTCCTCTTGTGTATTGTTGGAAAGTTGGAGCGGCACGGAAGGAGGAAGGCAAAGGAATATCTTTGAGAAAAAAAGATGGAAGAATGGAAAGGGTGCAACGATTCATGTTATATTATCTTATTCTTCAACTTGATCAAATTATCGTATCGAGGCTCAAGTACAAAAAGATTGAAGAAAAATAAAAAGGAGGTGAAGTAAAGTGAGGTATTTTCATATTCATTTTTATATTCATATTCATATTTTTACTCAAGAAGGAAAGGGAAGAAGACACGAACTTTTCATTCTCGGAGAAAAAGAGATAGTCAAACTTCAAGTTTCAAGTTGAATCAGTAGTTAGTAAAGATACTTGTTGTTGGTGTTAAAGTTGGTGGTAATATAAAGTATCAAGTATAAGTATCAAGTAGGAACTAATCATAAGTAAGTTGGCGTAAAGTTTTGGATGAGCGGAACTGTGAGATGAAAGCGCGGGCGGTCTCTAATCTACTTGACTGTAATGCACCTCACAAATATATGGATATTCTCAGATACTCAGCTTCACATTCTGTTCAGTTCAATTGAGAGTGGAATGGATACATAATATTTTGTAACATAATCCAACTAATGTATGTTGTATGTAGTATGGGGAAGTATAATATAATAATATATAATAATATTAGATATTAGATACATGTACTTAGACTGGACTACATGAAGGGAGATTGTTAATAAGTGTCGGTCAAATGAAGTTGGAGAGGTAAAAGGAAAACCCCCCAAAGATATAATCACCTCACATTTCCCTATAAATTTACTGCTCCCTTCTTCTCCACTTCTTCAGGTCAACCCTGAAGCTACCTCGAGAAAAAAACAATCAAACTGAGACTTGAGACTTTCTTTAGAGTTGAGAGATTTAGAGAGGAAAGGATTGAGGATTGAGGATTGAGAATTGAGAGAGTGTGAGTAGATTTTCAGTTTTCAACATTCAGTCGGCATCGACTTGGATTTGGATTTGTGATCTCTTTCTCTACATCTGTATTCTTATTCTTTATTCTTTGTCTGCGGCATCCACATCCAAAACCAAAACACCCCTCTCCATTTAATCTATCTTTCTCCCTTAATTAAATACACCATCATCTCTACTCTCTACTCTTTATTCTGTAGGAACTGTGTACTGTGTACCTTTCATTACATTTTGGGATATTTATTATTATTATTTACATAACTCACCCTCTTTTTATTACCGTGATTACATATTAGCTCAAAGATGAAAGAGAACACTGCACAGGCCGTAAACATTACAAAATAAAAAGTACAAAATATAAAGTATTTTATACATTCTTTTACACATTTTATTTCTTTGGCCGTTAAAAATATCTCAAGGTATTTGTATCTGTTAATTATCTATTTTGCAACAATATTAAATATTAAACACTACGCAATTTACAATTTACGTAAAAGTAAAATTCCAAAGTTCATTTTATATTCAAAAATTGACGGATAGATGGAAAATGAGCTGTCAAACTGAGCTGAGGATTGTTGTGGAAAGATGAAGAACGAAGAAACTCCACACGCAAGTTCAATGTGTCGAGTATTTTCTCATGTTTTTGGAGTTTGGGGTCTGGGTGATCTTTTACATTGTGCATTGTACATTGTACATACAGATTTGAAATCTGCATGTATTCTGTACTCTGTAATTCTGTACTCTGACTCCCCAGTTTGTCAGTTACCATCGTCAGGTTGAAGAAGTGTGAAGTAGTAATGGTAGTTTTGTTTAATTTTATTTTTTTTGGATGATTTCTCATATTTCATATCACGTGAAAACAACTTTTATCCATATGAATTCATATCCTCATAATACATGTATCTACAACTCTCTATTCTGTAGGTACAAAATACAATGTAAAAGATACATGATATTTCTTTACGTCATAATAAACATTGCAATTACACAAAGTCTCAAGTCTCATCCTCATAAAATCGCTGGTGGTATAGAGATAATTACTGGAATACAGCGTACACAGTACAGAGTACAGAGCATGAGCTATGAGCTTTGAGACATGAGACATGAGAAGAAGGAGCAGAAATGATAATGATGATGATGATGGTAGTGACTGAGAGCTGAGAGATGGGTTTTTATTCGAGATGACAGAATCAAAACTTGCTCTGTACTCTGTACTTTGTACACGGAGAACGGAGAATGCTTCAAAGTTATTCCATTTCATGTACATTTTGTACATTTTGTTCATTGTACATGTACTTTTCATGTATGTGTAAATTGGAGGTCTGTAGTAAATAATTATGAAAAGTTCATTTGCATATTACCACACATTTCGGCTCTTGTTATTATTCTTTTTTTTCCAGTCTTCAATTGTCTTGTCTTGGCTCGTCTTGTGTTTTTTTCTCATGATATCTGCATTCTGTATGTAAGTAATAACAGTCAAAAGGACGATGTAACACCTTACACATACATTTTATACTTTATACTTTATATCGTATATCTTTTACATGAGAAATTATGATAAAAGATGATATTGGGGAAAAGCAAGTCTTTTGAGCTTTGAGTTTTGACGTTTGACTATAGGTTTTGGTTTAGTTTAGTTTGGTTTAGTTTGGTAGGGTTGATGTAGAATGTAGAATGTCAGAGGAATTGGAAAAGTGGACTCTTCGTGGGTTGTTTTCATCTGTCTACACAGAACCTTTCTTCGCCTTCATCTCATGTTTTACTACCTGTTAGCACGCATCGAATTTTTCAAATAAATTAATTACAAAATCCTCTTCTCCTCACATGTTCCTTTCTCTTCCTCTTCCTATTTTACCTGTTCGTCTTGAGTCTTGATTTTTAATTTAATTTCCTCAAATGAGCTCTACTCTTCATCATGATCATCAACAACATTGTGATTATGATTATCCTTTTCTCCTCACATTTTGATTCTTGATTCTTGATTCTGGATTCTCACCACACTCATCTCTACAAATTTACCGGTCACCAATAAATCCACACTGATATTTAATATTTTATACTGTGGCAGTTCTACCGTAACCAAAGGTCCTGTAATTAAAACACTACTACCATTTCATTAATTTCTCTGTAAAGTATAAAATATAATAACTCTGCCAAGTCTTACAACTTTTTTGCCAATGTACAATGTACTACGTCATGTGCTGTAATTTCAACTAAATATCTTAGAAATTCCTCATTCCACTGTTACTTGGAATTGAAATATGAGAAATATGATGGTTTAATTTACATTTGAGTATTGAGCATTGAGTCCTGTGAACTGCGGTGCGTTCTCCACTCTCTTTAAAAAAACTTCTCAGTCTCAAGTCTCAGTTCTCATCTGAAAAAAATCTGTGAAACCAAAGTAATGAAATATGAAATATATGACAATTTTGAGTATCTCGTGTGTAAAATCCTGTACGTTTTAATAAAAAGATTGTCTGCCTTTAAGGATTAAACTTTGTTGGGGGTCTTTTTCCTTACTTATTCCTTCAAAATATTACAATGTTAGAATTTTCAGTGTTTCAATGTACATGGTGCTGGTGCATGCCATGTCATGCATGCAACCTGTAGGTTTTAGATGTTACAGTGTCGAACGTCGAGTGTGCGTTTGGAGTTTGGAGTTTTGAGTATTTTTTTGCGATAATTTGATGATATAGTAGAAGAGTGTTAAGTTCAAGTTCAAGTAACAAGAAAAAGAATGTACAGATACAGATTTACCTACATGGCATCGATATTTAGAATTTAGACATGGCCATGGATTTTTTATTTTTTGGTTGGAAATACTTGTACCTCAGTATCAGTATTTATAGCGTGAAGAACTCATCTTCTTCTCATCTCTCTTTCTCTCTTTCTTGAAACCCCTCGTAACTCGTAACCCTTTGATGTTTTGAGTTTTGTGTTTTGAGCTGTTGTACACCTTCAAGCATCTCATCAAACTGTAGCATATCTTTCTGTATGTACAATGTACAAGTATTTACAGCAAAAGCAAAGAAATGATAAAAAAATAAGGAATGAGGAAAATGAATGGAATTCTCTCTTATTATTTAAAAGACTCAATATAAAATTTGAAAGGTGATTGATTTTTATGCTGAATGATTTTTAGTCATAGGTAAATTGTGCACAAGTTAAACAAGGTTAAAATATATTATGGAAAAAATGAAGTCTCTTACTTCTTACTATTTTCTATTTCAATTGTAAATGCACGAGCTGTGGACAGTTTCGTCATGTACCACATGTACCGTCATTTTATCATCATCTCATCTCATTTTGATTCTTGATTGCGTGTGAAAGTATAAGCATAAGAGAGAGAGAGAGAGAGCACGGACAAAGCATACACTTTTTATAATAATTATTCTACCCAAACTCGTGTATGATGAGGATGAGGATCCAAAAGCATCCCCAACAAAAATCTAAATACACTGAATGAACAAGTTATTTGACGGTTTGGCGCCGAATCAAAAATGGTCTAATACGTTTTTGTATCTTTCTTCATTCTTCATACTCCGTTCTCCCTAAAAACAGCTAAGGCTTGTTTTTAATTCTTTGATTCTCTGATCAAACAGTCGGTACGAGAGGATTTTACCTTTTACTACACACTACAGAGAGAATCAAAGTCGGTGAAATTTGTAAAGAATTGAGAATTGAGAAAATTGTAGGAAAAAACGTCTCGATTTCAGTTTCACTGTTTCACTTCCAGTTTCATTTTCCATAATAAACTTTTTGAATGACGGGAAGTCAAGTGTATAAAATACAAAGAACATGTATGCATGTGAATAATTAACATAGTCTGTGCTATGCATATTAAATATTAAATGAGCAGTTAAATATTCACAATACACACTGCACAATGCACAATTATTACCCTCCTTTTTGAAAGCTGTCATTATCTCAATCATAAAGTTTTTTCAGAAGGAGAACGAGCCTCCGAAATTATTTCACCGTGATCCGACATACTTTATTCCCTTCCTTTTCCTTCAAATGTTCTTTTCTCTCCTTTCGACTTCATGTTTTATGTGAAGTTGCAAGCTTACAAATAACTGACCACAATAAAACGAGTACATTTATTATTATTATTATTGTGTAATAACTTAATGATTTGGGTCCGAAAAAAAGTATTCAATCTTTCTTCTGCCGCACTCTTTCTCTCTTTCTTTCTCTCTTTCTTTCTCTCTCTTTCTCTCTCTTGTTTTATTTCATGTTTAATGTTTTGGTGCAGTTATTATTACACCACGATTTTTTAAGAGTCATTAACTCTTTCGGTTTCTCTTTTATATTCATATTCATGCATTAAATGCATACAAAACATGATGATGTCGATTATTATTATTACTTTCAGTGATTGTTTTACAATTCGGTGTTTCTTTCTTTTGTTACGTGTCATTTTTAGGGAGACGATGGAAACAATGTTAGTGGAACAACAGTACATTCGTCCACCGCTTCGCCCCTTTGATCTCGAAATGGCGTCGGGATCTCTCACACTTGAAGAAAAGGCCTTGCTAAGGTACACATCAATAATTCTGCATTTTTATTACACCCTCATACATCATAATTGTTTTTCTTTGATATCTTTTACAATTTTATTTTGTGTCTGATGTCTGGTAAAAGCGGCAAAACTTTTGCACTTTTTTCTCTCTTATCTTTAAATCAGTCGGACTAAATGACTTCAAAATCTAGAATGTAGAATCAAAACTCATGAATTGTTTCACATATTTTTTTCTTCATTTAAACAGCGCACGAGCTCAGCTTCTCGGTCTTCGTAGTCCATTTCCCTCGCCGAACCTGATGAGTCCGGGTTCCATCGGGAGGCCTTTTGGGAGTCCAACGGGGATGTCGAGTGCAAATGCACTGAATGGAAGCCTCTCTCAACTGTACGCCATGAGTGCAGCCGCTGCAGCCAGTGCAGCTCAACATCAGCATCAACAACAACAGCAACAACATCATCATCAACAACAAAGTGGAAGATCCTCAGCCCAACAACAGGAGCAAGAAAGGCAAGTACAACAACTCCAACAGCAACAACAACAACAGTTACCTTTACCCATCCAGTTGTGGACTCAGTGGGCTTCTCTTCACGGTCTCAGTCCGCTAGCACCAACTTTGATGCATGCACAATTAGCAGCCATGGCCGCCGCCGTCAATGGACACAATCACAATCTTAATCATAATCATAATCCGAATTCCAATGTCAATTCCAATTCCAATAATAATCCTATGAGTGCAAGTAGTGGTAGTGGTAGTTTAAACCATAACGTGACCACCAGTGCAACCTCCACCAGTCCGACTGATAGAAGTGATAGTTTGAGGTTGGGAGGAGGAGGAGGAGGGAGATCTTTCTACCCGGTCAATTCCTCTGCGACTTCTCCATTGGGACTCCACCGATTCTCACCGTACCCCATTCCTTCCATGAATAATCATCCGAATCCGAATAATAGTAGTAGTAGTAATAATTCCTCTGCCATTTCGGCTCGATCCAATGGTTCATCAAATAAAAGTCCAAGTCCTCTGGGAAGTCCAGACTCCCTCAGGGATGAAGTCATCTCGTAATTTCACTCGCATTCAATTCAAATTACAAACTACAAACACTTTAACCTCACAAACATCAACTATAAACTATATCCTATATCATAGATTACTGTAATTTTATGTACTTGTAGAATTTAGGGATAGATAGATATGTTATTAGGTATAGATAAGTAGAATATATCATGCATCTCATTTATTAAGATATCCATTTTACTATTCCATTATTATTATGTACACCAATGAAAATCTCAAATCTATTTCTCCCCAACTTTTTCCCTTTTCTCAATTGAATAGAATTTTAGGGAAACTTTACCCAAACTGAAGTGGACATGGAAAATGCTTTTCTATTTTATATTCAATGCTGAAAGCTGAAAGCATGAGGAAAATGCATCATTTTGCGTGCATGTTGAACATTGAACAGTTTTATTTTTCTTTCCTCTTTCTCCTGTTCTACAATCTACAACAAAGTACGAATTCTGTTCATTCCTGTAATTTTATCTTTACAAACTACAAAATATACTAAGATAGATTATGCCTTTGTTCCGTAAATTCCAGTATGCATACGGTATACGTGTTTTCTGCTGTAGGAAGTAGGAAAACGGTACACAAATCATAAATAATAAATATAGTAAATAATATTTGCATGTGCTCGAAAGGAAAATATTCGGCAAATATTTTTAGTCAATTTCAATTTTCCTATGATATGATATGATAGTATAATATTTAATATTATTATGATTATATTCTAGTTTCTATAGTACGAAATAAAAGTAAGTTTAAAGTTTAAAGGTACATAGTAAAAGAAGGTGTACAATATTGATGAATCCACATATCTTTAATCTGTACACTGTACACTGTACACATGGTGTTGTTACGTATACAAAATTAGAGTTGTATGCTTGATCTAAGTACTGCACCAAACACAAAAAGTATGATAAGAAAAACTACCACCGCAAAAAAGTAAGTACATATTAAAATAAGTATGATAAAAATGGTAAGTATGCGAGGAAAATATAGTCAAGATGTAATATTATTACAATTGTGTACCTAAACATTTATTAGGAAAGAAAGTGAATATAAATATCATCTGTCAATATAAAATAAAGATAGTATATAGTTTGCACGGGATTATTCAAGTTAATAAATATTAAAATAGGTTAAAAAGAAAGCACACGACCCAAAAGTATCATAATCATAGTGCTAAATAATAAGAGAATGAATCATATTTATTTAGTGCTGTATCTGTATCTGTATTTCTGTACATATCCAAATCTCTTTGTTGTAATGAGTTTGCTCAACTGAAACCCAACGATCGTTTATTATTCGAGCAAGCTTTCTCTTCAACTCTCCATCATCCGTCTTTTCAGTTTTCAGTGACGGATGATCTCGTGTGCATATCTACAATCTACAAATTACAAATAGCATTATAGGTTTATGTACACTTATTAAAATAAATGTACAAAAGACACGAATGTGTGAAAGAATTTATACTACATACTAAATATAGATGGTGAAATTGCAATCAATATTTTTTACATGGTTGTGGTTGTAGTAAATATATTACATTTATTGTAGTTGTATTTTGTCACCTGTGTTTTGATTTTGTTCTGTTTTTATTTTTTGTTCAACAAAGGAGTAGCTTT
>JABASP010000057.1:0-99595 GCA_019776565.1 Sminthurinus signatus | reverse complement strand
TGAATATAGGTACTTTAGTTATAAAGTAGGATTTAGGATTCAGGGTGTAGGAACTAAAGAAGCATGTGGATAGTAAATAGTAAATGTTTAGTTTTATGGGAGACTTTTGATATAAACCCACGCGAGGTTGAAACTAGAAACTAGATAACTAGAAGAAACTAACTAATAAACTAACTAACTCATTCACTCCTCGTTTATAATATAAAATATAAAAACGCCTTGGACTTTCCTTCCACATCTTTATCTTAATCCCTTAACTTATTTCTTATGTCTTATGCCTTGTGTCTAATGCAGCTCCTAATCACCAGCTATGTATTCAGAACGTGGAGGAGGAAAAAAAACAATAATTGAGCCACAGGTAACACGACGTTGCTCTTTCTTTGTCTTCCAGTTTACACAGTACATTGGAGTTTGTGTATCATCTCACAAGATTTAAAATTTGGCTTCATTTGTAAAGTGTATCCATTACAAAATCAAGAATCAAGAATCAAAATTCAACGGATTTACTTAATTGTCTTCAATCTTGGTAGAATATCAATCCTCTTTGCATGAAATTAATACCGTCTTATGGAATTAAATCAGCCAGGAATTTTCATATAAAAAACATGCATAATATCTAAATACTTTAGTTGTTTCAAATTTCAAACAAGAACAACAAACAATTCTGTACAAAAGATGAAAAAAATCAAAAACTTTAACTCCTTCTTTAATACGTAATATGATTTCAAACAGGCAAAAAATGCAGGTCCTCTGTTGTAAAATTGGACTAATTTTAGTGGTTCTACTGAAGATCAGATAGAAGGACGAAAGAGTTTACTTTTTTAGAGTACTATTGGTAATCCATTGAATTTATAGCCATTCGACATTCGATATTCGACATTCGACATGCTTCAATTTTAAACTCGAAGCAGTGTTTTTGCCATTGTTGAAGGTTGGTTCTTTGGGTTTGATTTTGACGTTGCTTGTTTTTTTTGGTGCGGATAGAAAGTGTAAAATAAAATTACGGTCGCACACTTTTTTACACGTGACTCAAACCTCAAACTCAAAGTCAATTATAACTTTGTGACGGCGAATCATCACTTTTCCTTTCGTTTTCCTTGACGCCGAAATGACAATGTACAATGTACACTGCACAATGTATATGGATCGGATCTGTGAATTTTTACAGAAAAAACATGAACTACTTTAGCAATTTATTTATACCAAGGTGGACAAAAAATGTAATCGATTACAAATTAAGCATAAAGATGAAGAAAAAGGTGAGAACAAGTGTTTATTTGTACCGTGTACTTTTATCTTTTATATATATTTAGCTACAAATTACAAAGAGTCATTTTGTTTGTGTAGACAAGTTGCAAGTTTGCTTAATGCTTAATACTCAATGCTCAATGAATCACCATGAAGCGTGAGTAATTGCAATGTGTAAATAGTAAATACGCACAACGCAGCTTCCGACATTTTGCTTTCAGCTATTTTAAAACATACTAAACACTCCATCCATACTTGAAAAAAGAATGAATTTTTGAAAAATAAATAAAATTACTACAAAGAAAAGCAACAAATGAATTGGATGTTTTATTCTGGAGCGAGCTTCGAATTTCAAATCTTAAGGTTTACAGTGCATTTTCTGCCACGATCTTAACAAATTGTATACTTTACACGTACACTGTACATTGTACATACATGAATGCAAGTTTCCCTCTGGACTCTGGATGGTTGTTAGTTTCTGTTTGGAGTTCTACGGATCTGTTGACTGTTGAGTTTTGTTGGTAAATGAGGACTTAAAATGCAAGGAGCATCTTTCATTTCATAAATTAATACTCTTATGAATATTTATACGGTGACTGTGACCTTTCATTCCTATCAAACTTACAAACATACTCCTACATCCTACACATTATACATTATACATGCCTTCTGCTTTTACTATTAACTACTCAATATGCAAAGGGCTGTTGACTGTCGACTGTCGACTGTTGACTCTTCTTTTCCTACACACATTGTTTCCTGAATTTTGTTGAATCCTGTTGGTTTCTTGCTGTACAAAATTTCCTGGCTTCCCATTAGAATTATGACAACTTTTATGACTTGACTGCCTTCTGTGATGAAGTAAACATGTTCATTTTGTATTCTGTATTTTGTGCTGAGCGAATATTCATCTATACTGTGCAAATACATAGATACACAGACAAAACAAAAGTTACTCATTATACATATTCTTTAGAAGATGAGAAAGATGAGAAATTTTATATTATATACACATGTATTTCTTGTACATCTTTTTACGCAAAATGCGAAAGGTAGAACAGCATGGTGGAAAGGATGCGGAAGCACCAAGTCAAAAAAGAATAGTTAAGACAATAGAAAATAACGGCGACAAAATTCAAAAGAAAACAGATCAGTCTTCTTCTTCTCCTCCTTCTGGGTTTTCCCTTTCTTATGCAAATTTCTTATGTACACCTCCAAACTCAATCCTGTCATGAGGCTTGAATCTTGAATGTGAACGTATTGATATTGATAATAAGAAAGATTTGTTGTAAATCTTGTATGTTTTTGTGGTAGGTGTTGGTGCCTAAAACACGGATAGCTTATATATTATACTCTCATGTATTATGTATTTGTATAGTTTAGTCTGAGACACGGAAGGTTTCATCTCAGTTGTCACGTGTATTTCATGTTGTATCTTGCTTCCTTTGATGAGCTTGTCATGTTTTCACAAAGAAATACATGGATGTAGAGTGTAGAGTGAAAGGAGGGACAGAGAGAGAAAAGACTGACAAGGTGTTGGCTGATAGAATGACCAGACTATTAAATTATTCATAGTATTTACTCTTGAACAAGAACAGCATACTATACATTACACATTATACATACAGCTTCTTTTCAGACCTCTGAATATTGAAAACTGAAAGAAATGCATAAGATCAAAAGACAACTTTAGGAACTGCATACATCAATACATCATCACTTCACAGTACAGAATACATAAAATTCAAGTCGAATCTTTGTCTCTTCTGTCTTCTGTCAGCTAGATATCCTCTAAATCTGTAGGTATAACAGTTAAGATGAGATAATTATAATTATATGAGCTCCCCAATAGAAAAAGGCTGTAACTTGTGTATTGTGTATACTTCAAGTGTGGACCAGAATATTTACTTTATGATATATCAGTACAAAATACAAAGTACAAAGTATCTATAAAGTTTTATACACGTGTGTATTCTGTATTTTGTATAATGTATTATGTATTAAAGCTTTAGGAGAATTCCGACATGGTAGATTATTTGTTCTTCTGTTTTGTGTCTGGTGTTGTCTTCATCTTGACAAAGTGGAAATCCAAAGGAAAATCTCGTCAAAGGTCCAAGACAAGATAAAAGATACAAGAGAAGAACGACGAACGACGAACGACAAGCAGAGGCACAAAAAAGACTGTCCAGAAAAATAATGCATAATATAATTTAAATTTATTATAGAGGACATCCACGTAGAACTTTGAACGATGAAGAGGACGACAGAACAACTGCAATACGATGTGATACGAGAGGAAGGAAGACGTGAAGCAAATTGCCCAAAGTCAAATGGAATGGATGAAATGATGATGAAGATAAAACGATGTTGATGTTGATTCTGTGGCTGTTGCTGTTGGCTGTTACTGTTTTTACTTGATCGTTGATCGTTGGTCGTTGATAGTGAGATGATTGTTCATCCTCCTCTTATTCTAACTTCCAACTACTCCATATTATATCTTACATTGTGTTATGTATTATGTTTTATATTTTATATTATGTAACACGACTGTCCTAGCGTCAAAGTTAGTTTTCGTTTTCATTCTACTGATGTTTAATCGGATGGCTCAGTCAGTCCTACATCCAACGTCCAACATTGTAAAAAAAAATCAGAATTTTATAAAATGCTTTATGATCTGTCCATCGATTAGACTTTGACTTTGATGTCGAATCCTCTGAACACAGTATACAGTTTACAGTGTACAGTGGAATTGTAGAGACACAGGCTCATTATTTAGTTCAATTATTTTATGCGTCACGCAAAATACAAAATTCAAAATCCTGGAGAGATTTTCATGTTGAATGTTGAACAAAAAGCAAAGATTATTGATTGCATGAAAATACTTGTGCAAATATATTACAAGTGTGTACTTTCAAATTGAAAGCTAAAAGTTGAAAATTGAAATTGAAAATGTCATGCATTTTTATGTTTTATGTAGAAGCTGTAGAACCGAAAACTGGTCACTGGTAAATAATACTCAAGAGTTGTGAGTATGAAGATAAGCGTAAGAACTAACGCACAGACTACAGACTCGAGATAGACTGGATAGAAAATCCTACCTGCTTCTCCCATGTGTAGATATTTCTCGTTTTCTTCTTCACCTTGTTTACTGTGGTCGTGAGGTTTAATTTCATGCATGTCACATTCAAAGCTCAAAACTCAAAACTCCAAACCACGGGTAGCTTCTTCTTCATTATACACATGTATCTTGTACACTTATATCGTATTCTAGAGACTAGGTTCTAGTTGAGAATGAAAGAAGAATCATTGATAAAATTAATGGATGGACTGAGCACTCATTTTCACCTCCTGACATCAACTCACACATTGTTATACACTTTCAAGCATCAAGTAGCACCTGCACATTACAAATTTCAACTTTCAACTCTGTTGTGTTTTATTTATATCATTTTATTATTTGGGATTCCTCTTATGACAGTTTACCTTGAAAATAAAGCCATATATAAAAAGTACACATGTACATATGTTTGCATGTATTATGAGACTTGAATCTTGAATACAGAATCTTGAAACTTGTAGAAAATTAAAAGAGTAAAAACCCCACCTTTTTCTGTTGTTCTACCTGTTTCAAATTCTTGATTCATTCAATTTACGTATTTATTTATTTATGCTCGCTGTACAGATGTCTAATTTGTACAAAATGAGAATTAAGTACTGATTATAAAGTACAAAGTGCGTAAATAGTAGGTAAATAGTTGAAGAATTTGAAAAGAAATTTGTTGGCATTCAATTATTTGCACAGTTTTTGCAATAATACGCAACTTATTATCCTGATTTGTGAAACTCATTTGGCTACTTTTCCTTAGTTTTTTAAAATGCTACATACATATTTATGAAGCGTTAGACTTGAGACTTGAGATGTGAGTACTAAATATTTTCTACTGTCCAGCAGCTGGCGAATATCTAATATGGAGTGCTGAAACGAGACATAAAATACAAAATCGTGTTCAACTTGAAATGTGTAAGGGAAGAAGTCATAAAATTGTGCTTAATACTTGATACTTGATCATCTCTCTTTTTTTTCTCTGTCTATTCTGTAAATCTCTATTCAGAATTTTGCTACTGTATAGTGCAAATTTCGTTTACTGTGGAAATTTACATACATGTATTTTTCAACGAAAATATGTAAGACGAAATGGTTTTACATTTTAGTTGTCCTGTATACGAATATCCTATGACATGAATAGAAAAGAATCTTTGATAATCTGAACATTGAACATGCTGATGATTTAAGAAGAAGAGTTTCATAATGAGATGTACATAGTATGAAGTATGAAGTTTGCAGTACAGAAGAAACGTAAGGTAAAAGCTATAAAGAATTTAATGGAAAAGGTATGAATCTTCACTCAATATTCAGACACGTACATAGATGTATATTGTGATTGTGAGGTCATCTTAATAAAGAAAAGAGCAAAAACGTAGGTTGTACATTGTACATATTTATTATGGTGTATGTATGGCTTTAGCTTCAACGTTCAACTTTCAGTGTTCAAAGTGCGACGATGTTAAGAATTAACGAGCATTGAAAAGTAGTAGATTTTCAACTTTTTGACATTTTATGAAATTTCCAGACTCCAGACAGCCACAGAGTTCTTCACATCATCATAAAAGGAGAAGAAATGCTTTGTATGCTTGTGTGAAAAGGTGTATTATACTTTATACTTTATTTTTTATTTTCTACTTTGTACTTTATACTTGCAATACAATATATTAAAAATCTTTGTAGTGGCATAACAGTCGAGACTTGAAATTTGACTGCACGCCCGTTGACTGTTGACTGTTTGCTGTTTGCTCTTACTGTTGATTGTTGATGTTATTGTAATACAGCGTGGTTTATGAATCTAAGAAAAAGCTTGTTTTCATTATGATCTCGAATTCAAAGTACATATATAAAATATTTGGTACAGAGTTGAGTACAGAGTTGAGTACAGAGTTATAATAATGATTGTAATTCTCGGCATGATTACTCCTATACATATCACCATGTAAAGGTCAAATCCATAATGAACATGTATCAATGTATCATGTACATCATTCTTCATGTTCTGAAATTAGAACATGTACACATGTTATTTATGGAGAAGGTACAAATTATAAATTGTGTACATCACAAGTATAGTTTTTACTTAATCCTATTTTGTAATTCTTATAAATTTGGAGTTTGGAGACATTCAAAGAATCAAAAACATCAAAATAAAAACCGAGGTTTGTTGTTTCACTCAAATTTGTATTTGTATTTGTGTTCGTATTTATATTATTGTTGATTGTTGTAAAAAGTCAAGTCAAGTTGCAGATGACAGGAGAATAATTATTTCATAAACTTTTGAAGATAAATAAGGGGTTATATGAGAGTTTAGAGTTTATAGTAGGTGAGAAAGAAGAAGACAAATAGAGGAGGAGAAGAGGGAAGGAGTGGTTGAGCAGCAGGACATTATTATTGACCACTAAATGCCCAAATGTGTCTAATTCATGTTGTTAGCTCCAGGGTTCTCCTTCACTTTTCACAATTAAAACTCTCATATACTCAGGACTTGTGTGCATTTACATGTGTTTGGATATCATTATGTACCAGACAATCTGCAAATTATTGATGTCATTATTACAAGAAAATATTTTGTTTCTTTCTCTTGCACTCTTGTATGTAGGAATGAATTACATGATTTTGGTGGAAATTCCATGATATGGATTTACAAATTTTTTACGAGGTTTAGGAGATTTAACAAACTTTGTGTATCAATCTAGATTCTAAGCTCTAGACCATTGATTATGAATTCTTTGAATTTTATCAACTACAAACTTCTAATTGTCTTATTGTCATGTCAAAGTTCCTCTTTTTGCTTTTCATTGTATGGTTTTCTCATTACCTGTGCTCTCGGTAAAAATCTTTAAGGCTGTACAATAGAAATGAAATGAACATGAATAAATGAATCCGCTTTTATTTCAAACTTGAAATTTTTCATGGGTTTTCCTAATTTATAGTAACCGTTGTATCGTAGATGTCTCGCTTATTTTAAATTCTCCTTTGTTTAGTGATGCGGCGCTCATACTACTGTAAATTAAGAAAGAATATAAAATAATGTGTAAGATGTATGATAAATTTTCTTCTTTACTACATATTTTTGTTGGCTGCTCTTGTTAGTAGTTAGTAGTGGTGGCGGAACAGATGAAACCTTTTGTCCTACGTTTTATAACGACCAAAGACGTCTCTTGTGTACTCAATTTCGGTTTCATTCTTTTGTCTCCATCCAGTAATTGCATAAGACAAAAACATAACGTGTATTATTCCTGGTCAAATTAGGTATTAGAAATTTGAATAAAATCGGCTGCTTAACTACAAAAGAAAAATTGTGGCATAACTCATAATAATATTAACCTCATACACACACATGTTGAAAACTGTACATTTGATTTACGACTTTGGTCAAATCATTATCTGGATTCCGGATTTTATAATTTTTTCAAACTCTGTACATCATCTTTATTGACAGGACATAAAAAAAACCTCGACATTTTGTCAATCAACAGATCAATAATTCAATAATTATGATCATTCTGAGATCTGGTTTCTGGTTTCTCTTTCACAATTTACAAGTTCTTTTCTTCTTCCCAACTCTTTTTATTGCTTCCTAATCAAAATGTGTTACTGGATGAACAATGAACAACAATAAAATCTAGCTGTAAGCACTAGTCAAAACTCAAATTGCAACACAAAGTAATAAGTAATATGCAGTTACAATACAATGTGAAGTGTAAGCAGTAAGCAATGGTCAGTGGTATCCAGTTTACAGTTTACAGCCAACGTAATGGCTAATCGTCATAGACAACTCCCATTATACATACTTTGAATTGATTTTATGTGAATATATTTACAATTAATAATACTTTCACTATTATAACTTTGAATTGTGTGTTGTGTGGTCATATATTATGCACAATTGTTGTTCAAACTCATTTCTGCAAGCTTCTGTATTTTGTACTTTGTATTCTGTATTCTATTGCACATGTGAGAAATGGATCTTTTTGTTCTCTTACTTCTCTGCACATAATTTCTCTCATGGGGTGAACTTTGGCTCTACTCCCTGTGATTCATCGGTAATCGGTAGTAAGTACAAAGAGAGATGTGGACCTCACACAGAAAAATTAAAACCATCAACTATCATTTTACTTTTCCGTGTTTCAATTTTCCTCTTGATTAACTAGAATAATTTATGGTATAGCCGATATTCGATTATACAATGTCTGAGTAGAATTCTTCTCCACTAAATATTCACAGTCACTTGTGTTTTATGTTGTATTGTAGATTATAGATTCTAGTCAATTGAAAATCAAGAAATCAAAATTGATTTTTATCTTATAAAGGTTTTTATGATGGTCATATATTTCTGTGATACAATACACAATACGATAGAATGGGTGATGAGTGGACTTTATTTCTCAAGGATGAAACATTTTATTGATTGTACATTGTATATTGTACATTTTACAGTGTACAGTGTACAATGCATGGTGCGCAGCAGTGTTAACGGGAAAGTGGAAGCTCATTTATTGTAATTTTATGGCCACGTTGATGTAAAATTTGCAGGATTTGGCGTTTTGGATAATGAATTTCAATAATTATTCGACACACAAGAACCAAAATACAAGAAACAGGAGAATGAGGAAAATGAAAGAAGATGGACATTGGACATTGCACCGTCAAAATATTGTGTAAACATGCAATTAACTTTGAAAGAATGGAGTACGGAGGATGAAAAGTATGAAAGTATGAAGTATGGACATTGGACATCTTTGAAAGCTTAAAAATGCGTTGACAGGAAGCAATCTTTTGATTATTATTCCAAAATTCACCCCATGTACACATTTTGAATCTATAAAACTGCAGATTTTTACTACCGGCTTTCTCCATTCTCTATTCTCCATCATCCATAATTATGAATGATTCTTCCCTGTGTGTGCAAAAGTAACATTATCTAACCACAATATTACGTAATAAATATTAAACGGTTCAAGATTCAAGATGTTATCTTTCCATGTACATTGTACAATGTAGAATGTAGAATGCACATAGCATATTTTGTATAGGTGTACGGTGTAAGATGAGCAGTAAAAAAACCGACACGTTTCAACTTTCAACTTGGGAGAGGTCATTCCACTTTTGTTGTTGTTATTATCCAGAGTCCAGAGTCTAGAGTCTAGAGTCTAGAGTTTTTGTACAATTTTTTTATGGCTACTCAAAATTCAAATGAGACGCCAAAGGAGAAATTCATATTCTTATTTGTATTCGTATTCATATTATTGCACTGATGTTGATCCGGATAATAAAATGAAAATTACTGGAGTAAATAAGTAAATACAGATACGTTCAGCTGCTGATGTACAAAAAGCTTGTATTAGTATTTACTATTTACACATGTGCGTATAATATACAACTTGAAGTCTTAGTATTTTCATTTTGGATTTGAGATTTGAGATTTCTACGCAATTTTCATACTACGTTTGAATAAAATGGACGTACTTTTTAAACCTGTTGTCCGACGTCCAACGTTTGACGAAATCAAAGAGATAAATCTAATATTTTTGTATAATGTACAATGTACATTGTAAATGAAAGGCATCCATCAAAAATCAAAACGTAATGGCTAAGAGTAAAACTATAAGGAAAAGATGATGAAAATCCCTTTTAAATCTTCACTAGAGATTTTTGAGATTCATTTTCTTATCCATGAAATTATTTACGTTGATCCCATTTCTCCATTGACGTTTAATGTTTGATACTCAATGCTTCATGTTTCATGTTCTACAGCATCAAAGGATAATTATCTCATACTTGATAACTATTAGCAGTCATGAACATGAATTATGCATCAGATCAGCTCAGATAGATTTACATGAGATTACCTTCATTATAATAATCAAGCGAAAAATGAGATGATTGCCCAAAATCCTTTTTTTCTGTATCATTTATCTAGAAAGTTCCAATACCGGATTAAAATATTTCTTTTGAAATTTGGTGGTTGCCTTTGTCTTCATCTTCAAGTGTGCGGATTCCGGATGTTTCTTGCGCAAAAATAGAATAGAAGTGACGGTTAATCTTTAAGAACGAATGTTTGGCTCATCATCTGTACAACGTAAAATGTGCTTTGTACTTTGTACACAATTTGCATATCACATTGAAAATTTGAACGCATGATGCTAATGTTGAAGTTGATGCAAATGTAAAATAGACTAGTACCATTTACAATTTACATATGTTGCGGTTAAATTTTGATTCTAGGAGTTGCATACCAATTAACCTGTAAAAAAATTACAAGGGAAAAGATCATCATCATAAGTGTCAAATATTACAATCGTCCCTACTTTATGACACCGCCTCGACATTTCTGGTTTCTACTCCAAACTCCCACAGCAGCATCAGCTTCTTTTCCCTCCACTTTTCTCGTATCATTTAAATATCGTGTACCAAAGACCAAAGACGAGAGACCAAGACCAGCATACTGGATGCGTTTGCCTACGCCGTAAAAGATTCATGATGATTAGCTGCTCGAGTTTTGTAAAATGTTAGATAAACACGTAGGCAAATTATTAAATGGCCACTTCACTCCACCTTCAACTTCATCACGGACTATCATAAACATTCTCCATTCTGCATGTGTTTTCTACTTTAATATAGACAAATCTCATGGTTTCATTTCTTTTGCCAATCTTCTACCAATCTTATTGCCATTTACTCCTGAATTGCATTCTTTTTAAATTCATACAGTATGAAGATATCTGAGATTTCTACAAATACGATCAGAGGCTACAAGTAAAATTTCTGCAGTACAATTTGTACGTTTTCAGTGTGCAGTGTTTTTGCCCAGATTCGGATTTTATTTCTGTTGTACCAAAAATAAAAGATACGAGATGAAGAACAAGATCAAACTTCTCAGTCTAAATCCTATCATAAATTTTTAAGGCTTAAATTTTCCATCAGTCTTTTTATGACGTCTTGTGTTTCTCAGTTTCCATTTTCCCACAAAAAAATCCTAATTGATTTTGGTCTAGGATCTAAAATCTAATGAGAGTTGCTCATTATACATTTTTTTTGGTTTGGAAAGGAGGAATTTGTACAGGGGTTTGCAGGTAGAAATTACTGTCAATCAGTATCAAACATCAAACATCTGTTCACTGTTCAGTCTTCAGTAAGCTACAATTAGTCAATCTCTATCGCATGTACAACCATTGTACATTGTACATTGTATGTTGTGCATTTATATTGCTCCTGGAAAACTTCAAAAAAAACTCCAGACTCCAGGCTTAGTGCATTTTCACAACCTGGATTTTTTTTTCAAGATTTTAATGGGGCGACGAGAGTAATTATAAAAGGAAATTAAGAAATTATTGACACGTAGGGTGAAGACTAAAGTGGAGGGGGTCAAAGACTGAGACAGAAACGAATGGAATGAAAATACTTACGGAAAACATTTTCCATGTTTAAAAGTCTGTACGTTACCACAACCAGCAAAGTAAAGAAACAAATGAACGTTTTGGAGAAAAACTGAAAAATCTGAGCTTTCTTCCCCCTTGTATTTACGGTGTACAGATTAGAGAATCTTGTTGATTATCGTCGTCGTCATTCCTTGTACATTGTACATTGTAGACTGAAGACCTTTTGACTGTAAATTCCCTATTAATTTGCATTATTTACCGATATCCGCTGGTGGTTTCATGGATGTGTTTTTGTGTCTCAAATTAAGGAAATAAATCAAATGTCATGTGTACATGTACATTGTAGACAGAGTATTCCACAAAGTGGTAATAGGAAGTAGTCAAAGGCAGGTTAAAGAACTAAGCGACGTCCAAGCAAATACGTATCCATTAAACATGAAAATGAACAAGAAAACTTCAAATTTCCTTCATCCCATCTGAACAAGGACTGTAGACTGTGAACATGTGTAAACAAAACGTGTGCATAATTCTAATTGGTGTTATGTTATGTTATGCAGAGGAAAAGGCAGAGTAGAATAATAACTAATAACACTAGTCACCTGTACCTGTATTCCGTACTCTGTATTCTGTATGAATGCACCTTGCATGTTATTGGCGTATTAGCTGGAAAACGAACGATGGCGTTTCCACCATCATTTACTCAATTGGTTTTCCTTGTTTAAGTTCAAGTTGAAGATATTTGTACATGTATGTTATTTGGTCATTTCATGTTTTCATGATATGATTGCGCCCACATCCACAGCCAAATCCCAATCCCAATTCATCTATCCTCATGACATATTATGACAGGTATGTAAGACTTGTCTGGAATTATTATTAAGAGTCAATGATTGTACACTGCTCACAGTTTGGCGTTACAGAAAAGAATCATATGCTAGTACATGCAAATGCATTTAGAATGTATATAAAGTAAAACGGATTTTATGGAGACCACTCCACTCCAAATCCCTGGTCTGGTCTGGTCTGGTCATTATTTGTTATGCATTTACTTCCTTCGTTTCCTATTACGGCTACCATTTTACTTATGAGAGTTGATTATCACAATTACAGGCAATAAATAAAGTCTAACACCGTATATTTATTTGCCTTTTGAATTTTGAATGCATTATTTCGGGTTGGCCTTTAAACTGTGCAAAGTACATATCGGCTATTATCTATTGTCTAAAAACTATACTGTTTTCTATTTACATATTTCCACACTACATCATATATTTTACCCACACTTGATTCTTGATTCGGTAATAATATTCAATATTATTGTTATTGGTGGCTATTAGATTAAGAGTTGAGAGCAGTAGTTGGTTTTGTTGGAGTTGCGGAACGTTGAACGCCATTAGTGACTAAATTCATTATTATTCTTATTATTATTGCTATTTGGACAATGAAGGAAGGAAACTGGACCATGTGTGGATTTTTAAACCTTTATGCTTTATATATGTCGTATTGCTTTACATTTTCTCTTTATTGTGAATATTCATTTATTTTCAAATGACTTCCTTCAGGACATAATACTGTGTTATGATCCTGAAGCTAAAAGTAATTTGCAACAACTATTAACAACTAAGCATCTTCTTGTTTTACAAAACATTTGGTTAATTTTTTCTTACAGTTTGATTGCTCAAGAGTCGACATAAAAATGCATACTAAAGTTCAATAATATAAAACGTATTAGCATGTAAAAACCTTGAGGGATGTTAAAATGAGGACAGGCGAGACACGGTTAATAATAGGAAAAAAATATTCATTTACTTTAGTACTTTACTTTTATAGGATAGCATTTGGTAAAAATGAGGAGAAACTGAAAGCTATCAATAAAAAACCAAATGTGTGTACTAATGTATGTGTGTGGGCGTAAACTTGTAAACTTGGACAAAATAAGAAAGGCAGGTGATAAGTATTTAGTTTAAAGTCAAGTAATTACTTTAGAAATTTACCGGTCATATTAATCAGGAATCAGAACGAGAGGATGTACACAAAACACAAAATATTGTAGACCAATGTAGCCGTAAGAGTACAGAGTATAGAGTCAGAGTCAACAAGGTGCAAATGAAACAAGGGGAAAACCTGAAATATACGTTAGAAATGCATGTACAATGTACAAAGTACAAATGTATGAAAGAAAGAAAGAGAAAAAAATGTATAACGTTCTTTTAAGGATCCTCCCTGAGAATACGTGAAAAATTGCATTTTCCGATTGTTTGTGAAATGGCAGACGAGGATAAGTTTTTGGTTTCCATTTCCAGAAAGAGATGAGTAATTAATTTTATTTACAAACATCCCTTTACATGCTTTTAATATACAGGTAATACATTGTACATTGTACCCTCATCATTTCCAAACTCCAAACTCCAAACGTGTCTGGTGTAATGTATAATAGTACACATTACCTCATGACAAATTTCTGTGCAACACGTTGAACCATTTTTTACGGCACTATGTATTCTGTATGCTGTCCGTGCCGTGTAATGAAGTACCAAAACAATCATTAGAAGATCATTTTCCACTTTGCTCTATGTTCTTGTGTTAGTTTAATTATTTAGTTGGATTTTACTTATGTGTAGACATTTTAATGATCTTTTTCATCATTTCATTTTTAGTATTCATCCCCTTTCAATTTTTTACCTCTTGTAAGTACAAATTAAAAGTATAGAAAAAGTTAGGTTTTTTAGTTGTAATTTGTATCTGCATTTACGAAGAAATACAAATTATCTCAGTCATTCAGAGCTTAAACCATTTTTAAACTACAGCATTCACAAGTATGAATTAGATGATAGAAAGTACGTAGGCATTCCTCAATATTCAAATATTTTAGTTGTAAACAAATTTCTTTCCTTTCCTCATGAAAAATAAGGATGGTATTTTGATTCATGCACATTTGAAATTGAAAGGGTTGCATAATTTTTGTGTTGCAATTTTAAATGGTTTGCAAATTACTATTTATCTATCTGGCTGGTGAAAAAAATGCTGAGATTTATTTTCACACAAAAAAAAGGATGAAGAATGATGACAATAGTAACTTTACACGTTACATTTTCTTTCAGTGATACTTGTTAAAAAATAAGTGTAAATGCACAATGCACACTCTCACACTTTTGTTTTTTTCCCTGTCCATTCGTTTTATTTTTTTCTTTGCCTTACTTTTATTTTTCAGTGACAAATGTATAGAAAAAGTGATTGTCATTCAGAGACTTGAGACGCAGTGGGAGTGCGACCATCTCATCTTCACTCTGTTATGAGTCTTTGTACATTTGTATTTGAAGAGGAAAGAAGAGACCCCAAGAGTCACTTTTAGATTTTAGACCTATGATCTACAATCTACAATATCTTGGATAGAACAAGAGAACGATAGGTGCAGGTAAAAGGGAAGAAGGTAGACAATTTGACAATCCATTTGAGACTTTTTTGGGACATGTTCTAACGACAAATATTTATTAGTAGAAGACAAAATATGAGAAGGAGAAAAGACAATATATATTTAGAATACAGAGGTGTATAATACTCTGTATTAGTATTCGTAAAAAACTGTACAATATACATATGTATTATTAATAGCCAGTGGTTTGAGTATACACGTATATTTATGAAGGTACACTTTTTCTTACACACAATAAAAAATTGTGTTATTATGAACTCTTCCGGTTTAAAGACAGGAGAAACGGAGAAACGCGGCTTGTGTTGTTTTTTTTTGTATCCAAGTTTTGAGAGGGGGGTTAGAGGCTTTTGATGCTTGATGCTTGATGGAACGCCTGTTGGTTGTTGGTCATGATTTGTTATTGTGGGACAAACTAAATTGAGCTCAAATTTAAAGTCAACACACAGGATGATGTCCTGCTGCAAACTTGACTGGGCTTCCTTCACTTCACTTCAAATTTCAAACCTTAAAACTCTATGCTCTAAGCTCTAAACTCTACACTCTGCCTCTTGTATCGTATATTGCTACCACGTACGTTATATAACTCCATAGTTCCTACTGAATACAACATGTAGGATGAAAAGTACAAAATAGTACAGACAAAAAATAGAAAAAAAGTCAAATAAAAAATGATTCTCTCGTGGCTGAGACTTTTTTATCAATTATGATCATTTGAGCCACCTTTAAATCTCATCTACATATATACATACACATGAAAGTTAAAATACTGCGGTTCAAAAGTAAATTTCTTGAAAAACTCTTTTTATTGTTTCAAAATAAAATGAGTCGAAAGAAATAGACTGCATGCAGTAAAAATGTTAAGGAAACAGATTGAGTAATTTTCACTTTTATTTTCTTCAGTTTAAAAATTTCTCTCCGGGTACTTGTAAGAGTGAGCACCTCCCAATTATTAGGGCAAAGGAAAGCGTCAATTAACTTGAAGTTAAAGTGTTAGTGGAGGTTTAAAAATACCCACTCTAATCGTTTTTCTTACCTTCTTTTTCAAAATTACTAAATTATATTACATGTTTGGCCCAAAATATGTACAAAGGGTGAGAAGAGTAAAACAAGGATTATACACCAAACGAGCAGTTTAATTAAGCTGGAATTGAGAAATAAAACATGTCTCTAGGGCTTTCGCCTTTATCTAATAAAAATGTGACCTTTCTTGAGCTCGTTAGCATCAACTACACTAGAGATTATAGAGTTATTCAAGTTTTGGTAGATTTTTGGTATTCTCTAGATCTTGCTCTAAAGATGGGATGAATTTTTATGTTTTTTTGGGAAGTCAAATATTAGTAGTCGTCATGAATTACATAATCAGTGCTTTTAAAACTCAAATGTGTTTTTAAAATCTTGGAAAAAAACACAAAGAAGAAAAAAATGAAAGGATGGGCTAGGAAACACAGCCTAAGCAAAGACACTGAAAACTTTTTTAATGCGTCATGAGCTTCATTATTTATTAAGCGACGTAAAATTTTTTAGATCATGCACATTGAACAAAATGAGAATGAGTAGTACAGAAAATTAGTCTGAAGATCATGTTCATTTCACAGGTTAAGCACATATAAATTATGCACGTTTATGGACATGGATGACATTGTATCTGTTTTACGACTCACTTTCACTAATTTATTTGTACCACATCCACAGTGTTTTAGCTCATGTGCAATTACATACAAATTGTTCCTAAATTTGCAATAAAATACACAGGCGTGGGTGAAAACGTGACTAAAAACTGGAATTAAAAGTATATTAAATTTGAGCACAAAAAACCAATAACAATTTTTGTAAAACAAAAGTAAAGCATTGGTTAAGTTTTTGAAAATTATAACAATAAAAGTATATAGTTTGAAAGTGTAAAACTGTAAATGTATCAAAAATGTATCGAAACAAGTTTGGGTGAAACAGAAAACTTCCTAGTAAATGTGCATAAATAAACAACTGAAAGGAAGGCGAAAGATATTTAGCTTTAGGTATGGTGAAAACCACAAAATGATTTCTAGTTTTTAGGTGGAGGGTGGAACAGTTTCAGTTGTTTAACTTCTGTGTTTACAGGGCTTCCACACACAACTTAACACCATTTAAAAAATTCTACTTGTAAACAAATAATGCTATTTAAATATTTTATCCATTGTTAATATTGAAACCCTCCTCTTTCACTCCACATGGTAGAAATGTGCAACTATACAAACTGCTTTACTTGTGGAATACACAAAGTTATTGTGAGAGTAAAAGAGTAAACTAATATTTACAGATGCATGGGATGGACAAAGCAGTTGGTGCAATCTAGATTCTAGATTCTAGACAAAATGTACAATGTATAAATGTAATGTATAACAAACGGGAGAATAAGAAAATATTTTAGGCATACAGTATTTATTTTACCCTTTTTAGCCTTCCAGCTCCATTTTATTGTCTCACATGGGAAAATTAATAGACCAAATCTACTTTTCTCTTTCCCATCCCACTGCATTCTGCACACTCAATACTCAGAAAATATGAGTGTGAACAACTGTGAATATTCATACTTTATAGGTACATGAAAACACTAAACAAACTGTGTATACACAAGTGATTCAAACCGAGCTGTCATTCTACTTTTCAATGGTCATAACTTTGATTTGATTTCCATACTCCCCATTGAATAGATGTATCCACTGCAGCTAAAAATCATACGAGTAAAAACAGTAAACAGTCTCTAATAAATTGGAGAGCATTTCTGCTACTGGCTACTGGCGACCAACCATAAAACATAAACTAAAGTACAGAAACCAAAACCAAACTAGCTCAAGACTGAAGACAATAAAAATAATAATAATTGTCAAAAACCCATGGATTATGGATTGTGATTTAGAAGCTAGAAACTTGACGGGGGTGACAAGCATCAAGTTATTACAAGCTTTGTAATTTGTAATTAAATGAACGGAAGCCATGAATATGAATATGAATACGAACAAAAAACGGGAAAAGTTGGTCACATTGATGCATGATGCATGTGCACCAGCCTTTGTCTTTGTGTGTTTGGAGTTTGGAAGAAAAGCTTTTATAATTCTTTACCATTTATTCATGTACACAGTAAACCATCTACAACTTGTGGACCTGTCGTGACTCGTGACACAGTAATATACATTACACATTACACTTGTTTGGACATAAATGTCCTGATCAATTTATTTTTTGCAATAACAATCATAACCACAGTCGTGACAAATAAACAAAGTCTGAGCATTGAGTATTGAGCATTTACAAACTGCAGTTTTCTATCTATACAAAAATTTGCATGTGTTTTAAATACATGTGCAAAATATCCCACATCACACATCAATTTTCTTAATCCTATTCCATATTTTTCATGCTTGTGTGATTAAAACTAAACAATACAGTTAAACTCATCATCATTATCGTCCTAATTTAAGAAGGGAAAGGATGAAACTATCATAAACATGAACAGAATATGAAGACACGAGCAAGGGTTTTCATTGGGTAAAATATGAGTGAAAATGTCATACAGAAACCTTAGAACGCATAATTTACTGCATATACATGGAAAGTTAATTTTTTAAATAATGTGCACAAAACAATGAATCATTTCATCCTCATTTTAACAATAACAAGGAAAAACATACATACATGATAGTTACATTAATTTATGTAAATTAGAAATTTCTAACAACTTCTTAGCTTCTGGTTTTCTTCATTCTATTTTGAGCACAGTAAATGGTAAAAAGTTGGATGAAAAGCTCTTAAATTACTCTTGTACAATTAAATTTCCATAATTAATTTCCGATACAATTCTACTTCATCCTCTTTCTCATACATGTACAATGTACAATGCTCAAAGTTATAAATTGGAAAATTTAAAGAACTCATTTTACATGTATTTGTATTTATACATTCAGCAACAAAAATTTCAACAGTACAGAAATTCAGTGGGAGGGCACGTTGGGAGTTTTCTCTGGAAATTTACAAAAGATGAAAATCAAATACCTATCCCACAATCTACAATTTACATTGACTTCATGTATAGATAATGTGAATTGTGATTACACAGATTTACTATTTACTGCATGTTGCATGTGCACTGTGCACTGTGCAATTGATGATGAGTTAGTTGATGAGAAAGCAATGTGAAAGTGTGAACTTTCATGTAAATAACAAATTGTAAATTACTCTGTTTGCAACCTGAAATCCCCTGATGAAAACAAGCACACTTTTCTATTTCCACATTCTACATTCTACATGTTGTTCAGAATTCTGATGACCGGAGGGAGGCGATAATTTAATGCAGATGCAACGAGATGCATCATTGCATCTTTACATTATCTTTTTTGTTGTTCTCTGGGATTACGATGATATGAAACACTGTACAGTATACACGGCGTTATCGTATGCATCTTTCTTTTTTATAGTGTCTATACATAGTTTTTGTTGCAGCCACAATACGGATTGCATTGAACAAGTACATAAACAAATATCAGTACACTCCTTTTTTTTTACTCTAACTGAATTTCAACTGGATGGATGCAAGATGCAGGCTTAACTGCGTACATCGTGCATCAAGCATCAAGCTCTACCTTTCTACACTCTATCTTCTACTTTCGTCCCTGTGTAACTACGTATATCTACAAAAGTCAATTTACGGATCTGGATGGTGTTGATTGTTGAGAGAAACGAGGTAATGGGGATAAATAGGGAAGAGGAAAAAAATCCAATCTTCGGGCTTCAAGGAATCAAGTCTACATGTAAAGAAGGTACAGTGTAAAGTCTAAACACTAAATGAGAAAACATGAACAATGTCAACACGACTCATTCATTTTCAATATGCATAGAAAATCTACAGTACATTTTTTCCTATATATCAACTCTACAATGTATACAATTTATATTGTATTGTTATACCATTATTTTAAATAGGTATTCGGAGCTTTGGGCCATATCCATTCGTGCCCATATGATTAGTATTAGTATTATTTCCTCTGGACTCCGTACATTGTACATTGTGTACATGTTATATTTTTTAGTGGAGGGAACTATCGATAGAAAATGCAAGTAAAAAGCCTGCGTTAAAATTCAAACATACGCATACACATACAGTGGATGCTGGACAGATGGAACATGATCAGCAAGATACATACACGTAACTATGTATATTTCCTAACTATTTGTAGACATGGTTGTTCAATACATATTTATAGATCCACATAGAAAAGAGTACAGAAGATGGAGTGGGGATAAATAAGTTATGAAGAGAAAACAAGCTGAATATACGTATTACTCATGTATGCATGCATCTGTATAAATCTAGAATCCAGAATCTAGTTACGAAGAAAAAACATAAGAATACCTATAGACTATAGACTATAGACAAGAGAGGGAAAGAGGGAAAAAGGCAGGCATTTTGGTTGAATGGTTCATAGTTTACAGGCAAGTCAATAATAACAAATATAGAGAGAATGAAAACACACAAAGTGGTATTGGAAGGAAAATATTTTGATAGGGCTTTGTTCTAATGCCAGCAGACAAATTCAGTTCTGATTAATGTGTGGTGTGGTGTTTTTCACGCCTCTTCTCTTTTCAGTCCGACTTTTTCCCCTGGTTTTTTTTTCTTTATGTGATTAGTTGTCGTGAAGGATTTTCTCCTGCTTCATTTCATTAACTCCATTTTCAGCTTCGGCTTTATATAAATCCAAACTCCAAACTCCAGCGCTAGACTCTAGACTCTATACGATATACGCTCTATACTTTTGTACTTGAGTTCCACCGCTCCAAAAAATTCCCAGCTTGCAAAGGACTTGACTATGTATTTATTTTATATACTATTTCTGTCTAGTTTGGTTACACACGAACATACACTTTGTACTTTTTTCTATAATAATCATAATGATAATAACAATACTTGACTCTTTTTCTTAATACGTAAATGTATAAAAGTAGAAAAATCGTAGGTAAATCTTTGGTATAGTTTTGTTGGATGCGCATGTATTTATTTAACTAGTCAAAAAGATGGAGGAAGGTGTAAAACACCCTCTTATTCCCATGCATTTATCATCTTACCATTTCCATCCTATTTCTATGTGCATTGTGCAGTACAAATTCTGTATCTAAAGTAATATACAAATGTTGTCTTTGTTATTGTTAGTATTAGTTTTTTACTTTTTGACTTGGCTTTGTATCTTTGTGTTAGACTCACCTTCAATTCGGTTCAGTTCAAGTCATCGGATTTCTTTGAATCAGACACTTAAAAACCAAAAGTCAAAAGCATAAAATAAATTAAGTATGAATTCATGGTGAAAAAATTTAATACCGGCCTGGATTTTACTTACTTTTACTTAATATCAAATCTCAAATCAAAACGAGTCGCAAGAACTCGATGAATGTTTTAACAGTTTCTACATAATATGACCTATGATGTGTTGAGTGTTGAGTAGGGGGGAGATTTTGAGCTAATGCAGCATATTGTACTTGAGTACATTTAGCATTTTATACCTCATCATTGAACAAAGTTATTGTTATTGTGCTGAAAGCCTGCCAAAAAATTTAAAACTTGAGTTATGTTTATTAAAGCGAAAATACCGCATTTGAAATAAAGTTGAGGATGATTCTGATGACTGATGAAAGATGAAAAGATGAAACGTTGAAAGTTGAAACCCAACCGTCAACTTTCATATCGCACGCGCTTTAAGTGAGCACAGAAAACAGACAACTTCCAGTTTACTAAAAGATATCAAAAGATTTGCAAATATAATAACTCTTATGTAAAAATTGTAACCCTTGAACTCTGTCAAATGAGCCATGCAGAATGTAGAATGTAGTTGTATTTTACATTGTAAATTGTACAGTGTGCATTGCAGTGTGGTGTGCATCAGGTGGATGGTGGATGGATATTTTATTTTATTTTACTCCTACCAAAATTCATACTGACATGAAGAGCAATAAAAGTCTTTGTTCTTTCACATATTATTCTCCTTCTCTTCCTTTTATCTTTGTCTGTTGACTGTTGACTGTTGACGTTGTCTCTGTGGAATAATTCAATAATTGATGCTCACAGTATGAGGTTTTGCATCAAGTGTGTGTGTGTGTAATATATGAGATAGATTTCGGCAAAAGTCGACAAATAGTTTTATGAAACCTGTTGTGTAGTTACTGACCTTGACTGTTGACTGTTGGTTGCAAACTGCAAGTCCAAGTCCATGGTGAATATTGTTCATTGTTCACATTGTAATGAAAAAAGGTTTTAGCTCATTTTTGTTTCTAGCCATTTGTGATATTTTCAATTCAATGATTTTTACTGAAATTAATATTTTGTTGTTATTTTCATATCTATAAAAATTCCTGCAATAAAAGATTAGATTAAAATATTCCTTTGTCGCTGGTAGCTGGTAATTGTAGAATTAATTTCATTCTATTATTTCTATTGTTGCTCTAATTAAGTATTATGTGAAAAAATGAGAGTCAGGTTCATGCAAATCATGCACAGTCAAGTCATAATTCAAAATATTGAAACCAGACCAAACCAAAGTCAAATGTCTGAAAGTAAAAGTCATTCTCATTTGAAAAATTTTGGATGTGTTTCATTCCTTCTTGAAATACATTCATCTATTTAGTATGCAAGAAGAACAACTCCGACGATTAACTTTTACCCACAGGTGACCTATAAATAATCAACCAAGTAGTGTGCTTTGAGCTGTGTGTCGGGAGTTGGGAACTGGGAGCTGGGAGTTTGGAGTCCGGCGCTTTGTGCCTCTTGTTTTTCAAGAGTTCAGAGTCAAGAGTCAAGAAGCTACTCGTTGCTTCTCCCTTTCTTTCCATGTAATTTAAGCTCTAACTTGTAATCTCTTTTATTGCATGAATCCAGAAGCAGCAACAGATAACTTTCTGTGTAGTTCCCGCTTCGTTATCTTTATCAGTTGTAGTACTATAGTAAAAAAGGTTTCTTCTGTACTTTGTACTAAATATATACAAAGACAATGTATTATATATGCAGTTGTACCTATCATAAAATGTACCTGTCAGTGTAGATTACCCATCAAAATATGCAACATTGTTCAACTATAACTCTAACTCTGGACTCTGGACAGGTTATATTATTTTTTTAGCTGCAAAAAATTAATAAGATAAGCAAAAAGAATTTAGTCTGTGTATATTCATTGCATATAGATGTATTTTGTATTTTGTAGATATTACAAGAGCATGTATAATGGAATAACAACAATACATATGCGATAACAAAGAGTGCATGTATCTATGTATGTAAGTTTTAAGAATAATAAAAAATAACATATACTTATCTGAAACTGCTACCGAAAACATTTTGTGTAATGATGATGATTATTATTACAACTACCTGATTTTCCATTAGTTTTCCTTGGTATTTTATTTTCCATTAAGAGTTCTTTACTAATTCTCGACCTTTTTACATTTTACATTTTACATTTTACGGTTTACATTTTACATGCTCAGATACAAATAGCAACCACTCTTAAAAAAGGAGATAGGACAACTCGTTACTGGTAATAGAAGTACAAGAAAAGACTTTTATGACTCGAAACTCGAAAGTGACTGGGTGACTCGAAAGTGGTATGTGAAATGTAGCAGATAGGAACTATTGTTTGTTGCAGATGTACTTTCAACAAAGTCAAAATACACACATGTTCCAATGTACAAAAATAAAATATCCTTTCATTATTTTATGGGTTAAAAACTAAAAGTAGGAAAGCAATAACAAAACCTGAATTTGAATCATTTAAAAGTTATTCTTGCCATCTTTGCTTTGTCCGTTAATAATTTTATAACCATTCAAAGAACTTAATAATAACAATGTTCAATAACAAATGCAGAGCTTTTATATGTACTTTTGGGCACGTTCTTTTATTTTGTAGACTGTAGAGAAATTTTATGCACAAGCCTTCTGAAAAATATTAAGAAGCATGCGTAGGAAGTAGAAAGTAGAAAATACAGGTGTCTGCATGTAACAAAGAAGACATAGCTGATTGATTTTTTAAACAGTTAATTTGAATTTGAACTTGGCTTTTGAAAAACTGCAGTTGCAGAAGAGATTGAGGATGCAGTTGAAACTTAATCTTGAATCTTGAATCTTGAAAAGTTTTCAGTTGAATAAAGATAAGAGGAAATTGGGATGGGGCATAAAGTCAAAGTTAAAGTAAAAAGTAAAGGAGCTCAACGAATCAATTTCTGATTTATTTCTCTAAAAGATAATTTCACGCCAAAGGAATTTTAAATTTGGTAGAGAAATAAACATTTCACTTTATAGTAGTTGGTAATAGCTGCGTTTCACATGCATAGTTTTCTAACCCGAAGCAGCGTCAGAAACAGATTAGGTTCCGTAATGTAATACCTTGTTCTGAAGTTCTGAAATTGTCAAAAGGGTGAAGGTTTAACCTATTGTGTATTGCGTAATGTATTTATCTTTGTACATGCACTCAACGGCATGTTTTTTCTTGTTCTTGCTCTTGAATCTTGCATCTTTTTGCATTGCATTCCTCCCCTTTTACTTCTGTACATTCTACATAAAGATATTAGATAGCTAATAGATGTTATAAAATTTCATTACCGTTGTTCCCGCACAATTTTCTTTTTGTCACTGGAATTGAAATGGTAATTCAACCCAACCCAATCCAACATCCAACACAAACCAATCCAATCCAACCCAATAGCAAATACCAAATACCAAAGTTTAAGGCTGTTTACTGTTTTCAGTTTTTGTCCACAGGGAGAAAAGAAGAAAAAGACTTGTAAGAGTAAGAGTTAGAAAGATAGTAAAAGCATAAGGAGGAAATTCTAATAATTTTAAATGGGAAATGTCGGTTTTTCCTGTCGTCGTTCCCATTTGTCAGTGCATACATACTCAGGAACATACGAGTACGTATTGGATATTCTTGCTGCACATCTACCATACTGGTAATACTGGTTGTAATACTGGTGGTGGGTGAGTTTAAATTGCACTGTAAAATGCCGTCGGGTAGAAACCATTCAACCTTTCCAAAAGTCTTTTGTCTTTTATCTTTCCAAACACGGGGATTCTGGATTCTGGATTCTAGATGCTAGATGCTAGTTTTCTAGATTCAGTCACATTCTGAATTCTGCATCGCTCTCCTCCTCTCTTTATTTACTGTTTACCCCTTTTCAGATCCAGCCATTTTGTGTCATGTACCATTGTTCCCTGTATAGATATTATAGGTATTAGGTATACTTGCACTGAAATGTTAGTGGTTTCTGTCAGCTCCACAAAAAGAAGGAGACAAAACACAAGCATCGTATTGCATTTTGTTTTATTTTGTATTGTATTGTATTGCATTGTATTTTCCCTGTTAAATACAGATATTTCATGGAGGAAATAGTAATTAAAAAACAAATGACATGTGTGTGTAGTGTGTAATAAAATGAATGATGAGTAGACAGACAGCAAAGAACGAGGCAGTGGAGAATGAAGAATTGAGAGAGAAACGCGAGCCTCAAAGACATCATTTTCATCAAAGCAAAGCAAAGGTTTCATTTTAATCCGAGAAATTTCTTACACACGCAAACAAGCCGCATTTGTATCAGTGTGTGCGTGTATATGTAATATGTATATGTATTTGTAATATGTAAATGTCATGCTGCGTAAAAAGCTGCCGGCCAAAATCAATCAAGGATGACTTGCACACAACATGGAAAATTCATTTTAAAAAGTTTCTCATGTATGCATAAACCGGATTTGGATTTGGATTTGGTGCTTCAAATACATATATTTATTATTTCACACTTGTTGGGTTTTAATTTTGATCCAAATTCATACAATATACAGCATGAACTTTAAAAAAAAGAACAGTAAAAAGAGTTCACCTTTAGTTTTAGCTTAAAACTTAATGCAAACTATTCAGTTTAAAAAAAGCAATAGCATCAAGTTGGCCAAAAAATCTCCAGCAGAGATCAAATCTATTTCAAAAAGAGTTACTGTAGATGCAACATAAAACATACAGTAAGTTTGAAATAAAAAATATCATGCCTGTGTATTTTGTCCTGTAAAAGTTTACATGACGTTTCGTGTCATATCATGTCCTGTGTTTTTTTTGCAGCTGTAGACATGGATACATATTTTATACTTTGAATATGATCTGCTTTGGTCTTTAGTCTTTAGTATCTAGTCACTAGTCGTGCTGAGGACAAGAAAGTTGGACTTGTTTACAACCAATAAACTTGGATTCCCCTCATAAAGTCCAGAGCAGAGCAGAGCAGCTAAAGCAATAGAAGAAACGGAAGAAACGGAAAACGGAGTGAGCGCTCTAGTTAATATCACTAAACAAGATTTATGTGATTGGTAACGTGACTTAATTTTATGACATTTACAATACACAATACACAATATCCATGTGTACACACCTCTGTAGAAAAAATTTATACTTTTGCACCCTCCATTTTGTTTGTTTTGGTTTTGTAACGGGTACATCTGTGTAAATCTGTATTTTTTATGTACATTGAGGAAATTCGTGCAACCAACTCGTGCAAATAAATGTTACATTATGACATAAACAATGCATATTATTACCATTACCATTATTATTATTACTTATTATTATTACTATTGCTTGGACTCGGGAAAATCACCACCACGAAGCTGGTGCACTGTGCAAGTAAAAATTTTTATGCACCACTTTGTTAAATGCTTGTAAATATCTAATAAAAAACACCAATAAAAGATGAACAATGCACACTTTGCTGTATGTTCCATATGAAGCATCTTCCACTGTCTTGCACCCTGCAAAAAAATTACAAATGCCCACCATTAAAAAAAACCATGAGCATTTTTCCATGGCCTGACATAATATATCCAATATACATGTTACACATTACAGATTACGATTACCAGGCTGACCTCCATTGTGATTGTGTGTGCAGTTATGACTTGTGGCGCATGGAGTGTGAGTGAGTCAGGGCGAATAAAATACTCACAAAATTATGTTTGAAAATGTCCATTGTCATTTCAAGTGTTGAGTATTAAGTACAGCATACAACACTTGCACAAGATACTAAACCCGAGAATTCTTCAAGGTCAAGTATTCATTTTATGTTCCATTATTTTTGCATTGACCACTACATTATGTACTATAATATACAATATACATGTAGTAAAGAAGAGGATGGTGAATCCAAAACTGAAATGAAATGAAATGAAAAAGGTTTTTTGTGTACATGTAAATTGTTATCTTTAAACACGTTTCATAATCCATATCATCTATTCAAGAGAACAGAAACAGAACAGAATCTGGGCAATATTCAATAGGAGTAAAGTGAGAACTCTAAACTCTAAACTGAGCTGTAAACTAAAATTTACAGCTCAAGCTTACGACGATGGCGTATACTGTATATTGTATATCGTATTATTGTATTATCGTATATCGCATGTCGCACCTACGAACAATAAAAAAAACACAATCCATGTCTCTCCAAAAAATGTTTTTGTACCAAAAGAAATATACATTATGGCATTTGGCATTTGGCGTTTGACCTCTTCATAAAGTCATGAAGTCAAATGGGAAAAATGTACTTAGATTATTATTGTTAGAGTTTAGAGTATGTATTGTCTATTACACAATGGAAGAAATTGAAATGATATTCCTAGCGCAGGTGTGCAATGTGCAGGTACTACTTCAAGTTTTGCACATATCGTACCCTGCACTCACATAACCATTTACTTATTCCTTGAAAATATGAAAAGACGATACTTTGCAAAAGATAAGGTAAAAACTTGCAAAAGCTTAAAAAGTTATTATTATTACTCCTACTTTTAAGAGTTTTAAGATTTTCAGGAATTTCGCACTTATTCATCCCTCTTTTTCACCTAGTGTCTGAGATGAGGAATGAGGTATGAGCAATTTTCAACTTCCAACTTCCAACTTCGAACTGACTTTTAACTTTGAACCTAGACGTTAAAAAATTCCGATATGAGAGCTTCTTCCATCCGAGTTAATTATATCTATAATTATCCTAGCAGTATCCATTATTAATAGTAAAATGCATGGGGTAAAATATGGATTTTTCGGCAACAGTTTAAAGAAACAGGAATGACCGTAGACTCAATAGAGTGTGAAAAAATATAAAGATGCACATGTAAGGGTTAAGTTTTTGTTACTCTTTTTAATTTTTTCATAAATGCTCAAATTTTTTGGTTGTTCAACTTTAACCAAATTCACAACAAAACATAATACAAGAAAACGTGTTTATATATTTCCTTGTGAAGTCAAGTCATGACATGGAGAGGTTTAGGTAGAATAGCAGATCTATGGTTGGATTCAAAGGGGGGACGTGTATTCATTGTATGTTGTGTGTATCCTAATATTTTCGATAGATGTAAGCACAGGGTTGCAGTTTTCTACAAAACTTTTGTATTTTGTACACAAAACTATGAAAATGCAGTGTCTGTTTCCTGCGGAAGCACTGGTAAAATTTTCAACACTTTTATGTGTATACATCTGTGATGTGAGATTTGAGATTGTAGCTGCAACTGCAATAGAAAGACAGAACCACAGAAACAGAGAAACACATATGAGTGTTAATATGACACTATGAAAGGAGAGGAGCAAGTTGTAAGGAAAAGTTATTTTATGACAGTATTTTGGCACATAAAGTTTTACGGTGGAAAATACAGAGAAGATTATCGAATGTCAAGTCACGAACAGGGTAGTACACTGCACTGCCCATGAACCGCACTGTATTGGATATAGTTATGCTATACTCTATACTGTACATTGTACAAAAACCAAGTACATTGTAAAAACTTGGGACTGTAGACTGAACTGTCAGGGCCACGGAAGAGGGAATCAGGACTTTTACATTTTACATGCATTATTATTGTTGTACACCACACTCTTGATTCTAAAGCCTAAAAGAAACTTGCTTTGTTGTATAGAAGGGCAACTGTATCCACTATCTACATAGAAATTCTTGGACCTTAAACTGCTGGAGAAATGAGTGTATAGATTCCTCTGGAATATTTTGGAAAGGAACGGAAGGGAAAGAGAACCAAAATATCAAGATGCCCTCACAAGAAACTAGAAGAACTAGAACTGGAACTAGAACCTCACATACAGAGATATCACAAAAGTATAGCCTAAACCGTGTACAGTGTACAGGGCAAAGTAAACTCTGTTTCTGCTTCTGTGTGTGTGAGTTTAACGACAATGAAACCGAAAAGGAAAAGGAAAAGGAAAACGACCTAGAGTGAGAGCTCATATCGTCCTGTATGCAATAGTGACAAGTATCAAGAATTGAGAATGGGACACGAATGATGGCATCATTCGTGCTTTGAATTTCAAAACAAAATGGAAATCCAAAGAAGGAGATGAGCAAGAAAAAGAGCAGGCAGAGAAATCCTAAATTCTAAAAGGGAAAATTTCCTCAAAACTAAATATACAACTACATGTACATTGTATAGTGTACATGGCATAGGGTTTTGGTTTTGGTTTTCTCTATTACTGTCCTCTTCCTATTTTTGGTCCCTCTTTCACTTTTTCCGTACCTAGAGCGGGATACTGGATACTGGATATGTGAAAAGCCCGAATACAGAAGACAGAAGAGAGAAAGGGAAATAACAGGAAAGGAGAAGTCAACATTTAGTAATTCCATTGATCTTGGAGTGCGGTTTTCCTCACGATTTCCGCATTTCCTCTCCTCAAACAAAATTACCCAAACTGAACAAAACTCAACTAAGGAAACCGCAAGCTGTAAGTACAACTGTACACTGTACTTTGTATGCTGTATGCTGTATGCTGTATGCACATTGCACAATGTACAATGTGGAGGGGAAATGGAAAAAGAGATTGGTAACAAAAGGGAAAAGATCAACCAGTTCATCGGCTCCAAATTCCAACTTTGAATTGGCTGCAACTGGCAGTTCCCGCTTTCTACAACTTTACTATCAACTGTCTGATGCCTTACTTGTAATGTTAACTTATCTTAAATCAATTTGTGTAATCTAGAAATGAAACTAATAGCTAAAAATTATTCAAAAACAACAACTAAAAGAAATCAACAAGTTCTCATGGAATACTTTGAAAACGAATCACATTTTGGTCATAAATGACATTTTCAGATTTATTTATGAGTTGTGAAAGAAGTTTGTTCAAAACTGGGAATTTTCAAGTTGAAGTTTTAACTACTCAGTAGTATTTCAGATACTTTTCTTCTTACATAACATAGCTTTTGAACCGAATTCACTGGTTTCCCTTCTAATTCAACGTACAGTTCAAGAGTACGATAATCCAAGTTCATTCTGTGGAGTAGGAACAATTGATATTGAATGTTTGGAGGAGCTTGAAATAAACTCTGGGCATCTCTGTATTATGTGGGAAGAAGAAAATGGGAGAACAAAAGGGAAAAATCTAAATCCAAGATTCAATGACAGAGAATGACTATGAAAGAGAGAGAGAAAATAGTTTGATCGGGCTGAAAATCGCAAATTGATCGCTTCCAGCTTCCACTATTCGTATTCCTATCTATACTTTTACGTGCCTTTGTACTCTATGAAGTACATGTATAAGGAAATATACCAGCATTTGTTATATGTATGTGTGATTATTTAACCGCGATGAATAATGGGCTATTTTCAAAAAGTCAAGTCAAAAGTGAGGACAAAGGCGTAGTCTCCATTCTCTATTCTCAATACACTTCCAATGAACATTGACAAGCTTCTACATTCTACATATAGCCAAGGCTAGTTTCGCCAAAAGGCTTATAATACAGAGACAGAGTATTTGGAGCTTGGAGTTTTAAGCCTCCAGTTGAAAATGCCTATACTCTATTTCTGTTGAAGTGCAATTTTCTATCTATAGGTATTTTATTCTTGTACTTGATCTGCTCCGGTATCATTATGTAATATGTAAACTCTTTCGGTCTCCTAGTTTTCCATGTCCGTGTCTCCGTGTTATCCGTACCATTGTTCAACAATGCAATGTTCGTAGCTCGTAGATGGAACTGTACCTAGATAGATGTACGTGTATAAACTCCCTTTGTTTTCATCCCTTGTTCACCGTTCACCGTGATCGCTGAGGCCATTTTCAGATTGAAATTCAGCTGAGCTGACTCAACTCAGCTCAACCTAACCAAAATGAACCTATCGTTAGGTCGCCGGTCCCATTTAGTTTTCCATGTACAATGTACAGTTGGGTTCTGTTTTCTAGCTCTACATTCTGCATTCTACACTCTACATACATACATGTAGATCTATGTAGTTGAATAGAAGTTCTGAATTTGAACTGCACAAATTTCTTGCTCTACTTTGAATTGCAAGGAAAGATGTAGAATGTAGAATGTAGAGGCTGAGAAAATAGAGTGAAACCGTTCTACATTCTACATTCTACGCACAAAAAATAAAGGGGAAAAAATACCAAGTCTGTGACACCATGTTCAATGTTCAATGTTCAATGTTCAATGTTCAATGTCCAACGTCCAAGTTCACCAGTCTTTTCTCTTTTCTATCAACTTCTTTTTCGGATTCCTTTTCATAGCTCCTCTCTCTGTCTTTCTCCTTTCTCCTATTCATCCTTCTTCTTCTGCCTTTCTTCTTTAACTTTACTCAAGACTCAAGACACAAGGCACAAGACGAGGGGACATTCTAATAAGAGCACTAAAAGAGTATCTGTGTGCAATATGTGTGATGTATTATGGAGGTTTTACGTAATTCAAAACCATTATGTAAAATATAATAGAGTTTCCTTATCTTCGATCTTGATTTTTGGCCTTTGGTTCTATAGAGTTTTGGAACATGTCTTTATAATCTAGAAAATCCGAAGGAATAAGCCAAAGCTTGAAATTAGAACAGAACTAAAAAGCTGCCTTCAATAAAATACATTGAAGAGAAATCGGGGTATTTTTTATCGTTTACGTGCAATAATGCTTTACCATTCGTTTGTTGTTTACAAAGTTCGGAAATTTTATTTTCAATTTGTGTCATGCGGTTTTTCGCAATATGCAAGTAAATCTTTTTTTTACTTGTTTTGGCCTAAACATGAGGAGCAGAAATAATGAAATGAAAAGGAAGAAAGATTGAAGATATCGGGACGAGTCAAACAACTCAATTTCATTAAAAGTCACGAAATCCATATTCATTTCTTGATTTCAAATCATTGTCGATTGTCTGCTTCTGCTTCTACATTTTTCCTAACCAATATACAACAACCTTGACGCCTTCACTTTGTGTTTTTTTGTGTGGATCATGTGTGTATAGATAACAGAAGCATGTGGCTTTATTATTATTCAACAGCCTGTGATTTTGTGTTTATAATGTGTATTCTGCTGCTTCTGGAGACTGGAGATGCAAATTCAACAACAAAGTTTTCTTGTGTATATACGAAATATGCACGAAATGTAGGAGCACTAAGCTGAATATGGAAAAATTTTCATTTATTTAGTTGTATACCTCTAGACACTACACACATATTGCACATGGTAGTTGATGAGGATAAAGATGAGCACGATGTACGATGTACGAGAAAGAAATAAGAGTACGATAAACGAAAACGAGAAAAACGACGTGGAGATTCAAAAGCTCAATTTCATTTGCCCTTGCTGTTTTGATCTCTGCAAGTTGTACACTGCAAGTTGTCCAATGTTCAGGTGGTTACTGGATTTTGATTATTCTGTTGATGATGATGATGATGGTTGTCTATTCCATTCCAACGATGACATGGAGGCAATCAAAAGCAATCAAATTGCTTTAAACTTGTCCCATCAGCAGGAGCAGGAGCAAATCAACTATCAATTCCTCGAATAGGCAAAGATGGAAACATTGGAACATTGGAAAAGGGAAAAAAATCCTGAAAAACCTTGTCACGTATATCGGCGTGTACATATTACATAAAATGATGTGTGCTTATGGTTACCTTTTCCATTTTCAATAGCTTATTTTTCAGCACTTAACTTTATTTTATGCCCTTTTCTTTTATTTACTACTTTTTGCACTGGATTTCTTGTCTCATTTTTATATGCATAGATATTTACTTAAAGCACTGAAATTTTACTTTGTATCTGTATTTTGTGTCAAAGATTCAAATCATACTCAAGATTTGTGTCTAATTTTAATCCCAAAGTAAAACATTTGTATAGATGGAAATTCAATCAACTTTAGAAAAATACCCACGAGTCGCCAATACCAATACATGGAGTGAGGCCATAAAAAAGTTTCTACGTACTACGTACAAGCCTGATGAAAAATATGTTTGAGGAAGAATAAGGAAACGAAAAGCAGCATCAGCACATGTGTAATGCGTAGAATATGATCTCACTGTCTTTAAACCCATTAAAAATGGTTAATATGATTTTTTATTTATTTATTATGACCGAATCGAATAAAATTGAAATTGATTCCAGCATGCAACATGGAAAATGTACAATGTACGGGATATGTGCAATTGGGTGGATACTGTACGAATTAACTAATAGATTAATGTTCAGTGTACATTGTACAAGTTGTATAAGAAAAAAACATAACTATATTACTTTAATGATTTTTTCCTTCTTGTCAATGTTGAATGTTGACTGTTGAATGTTGACCAGCAGCATTAAAACGTATTACTTTCAACTTTCAATCTGTAGTAATCTTTGAAATTTTTAATACCAAATACAGGTTTTTTCATTTTGATTGTTTTCTTCCTCCTCTTTGACACTTGCCGAATTCTCTCATGTAATTGTTTTCAACCTCTTTAAACTTTGTCTGGACGACAGTCAATAGTCAACAGTCTTACAACTCACATGTAAAATGTACAACATACAACTCATACTTGTACAAACATACTTGTGGGATCACACACTCTAATTGTAATATATATGGGCAAAGAACCACGTTTATTATGCACTAAACTACATTTTTTCATGAGGATGACATTGGCATTGCCCATGTCAATAACATGTCAGTGTCAGTATCAGGATCAGTTCATCCACAATTCACAACATACTATCCACAACATTTCACCAACTTTCTTCCCCATGAAGAAATTTGCATAAAAATTAAACCAAGTCCAGTAGCAAATGTACACATCACTCACAAATGAAAAATCAATAATTAATGAAACTTGTAAAAACCTACAATAATTTACCAATTTACATACGGCACCATCATCATCATCATCAACTTTGGAGACCACAGAGCTCAACAATCAACGGTCAAAACTCAACACTGTACACAAGCCAAGTAATTAATTTGATTATTACATCAGGACAAGAAAAACAACAAGGATTTTTTACATCTACATTTCCTCATTCCTCATTCCTCAAAGTAAATATCTAATAGCAAATAATCAGGAAACTCCATTAGATAAATCACAAGAGACGTTGAAAGAAAGGTGAGAATTATTCAACTACTCTGCCGTTTTTTTAGTCAAAGTCAAGTCCAAAGTCAAAAGCAGGAATGTAAAGTGTATGAACTATGAATCAATAAAATCATAGCATTAAGTCTTATCATCTTTATGGGACAGAGGAATTCAAGTATCCATACACCATACACAATCTGTCAATAACATGTGTGTGTTTTGCATGTATCAAATGGTACGGATAACAGTCGTGATTAGTTTTAAATGCATAAGCGATTGACCTATGCTAAAAAATGCCACGTGGTAGCTTTGGTGACTGATGAATAGATGAAAGCTTTTTCTTCTTGTCATTTACGTGTACTCAACTTGGGATGTGTGAAAGCCGAATAAAAAAGATTTCTTTATTATTTATTCTAATCCCTTTATTTTTTGTTCAATTTATACTGAAAACATGCAAACATGCTGATTGTTACAATCATTTCTACTTCATCAAGAATAAACAGCATTCGGGTTGCTTTCAATTTTCAACCCCTACAAAAAAGCAATTTTGAATTATTTACATATACATAGCTATATGCATTAGCTTGTAAATATTTGGGTTAAACTATTGTGTAGCACTTGTTATTTAAATAGAGTTGAAACAAAAACACGACTTAAAATTCAAAATGCACGGAGTAGAGAGAGAGAGAAGAAAGTTGAAATGGAAAAGACATGGTTACATTTTAAATTTTAGATTGAAGAGAGACATAAAACTGTTTTTTTCTTCTGTTTCTGGATCCAGCTTAGGAAAAAATAAAAACCACGACCGCAAACAAGTACAAGTGAGAACTAACTGAAAGTGACTACTCTCAGTTTATGTACTCAGTAGACACTCGTGTAAATGGAGAAAGAAAGAAAGGGAAAATCAGAGATAAAAAAGACGAGAGAGAGTGAGAAGATCATTCTGGAAAACATTCTATTTGTTTTTTTCCAGATCCATTAAACTCAAATTAAAGTCTTCAACAAACATACATCCAACCTTCAACAGTCACTGTGCAGCGCACCACTGTTTTAGTTGATCATGTGCCTTTGGGTTTTGGATGCACTGTGCAATGTGTAAAGTACATGGAAACTTTGGATGAATTTGACTGGACTGGAATCAAGTATATAAGACTGTAGACGCAAAGGCCATTCCTCTGCATACTATTAAGATTAGCTTCAACTTGACTCGCTCTGATTTTGATTATTGTGCTCTTTCCTCATTATTTTATTATGTTTTCTTTTAAATTGATGCAGTTATTCCAAATCACTGTACACTGTATTCATCCATTAGTGAGCTAATGTATACAAAATGTACAAATGCCCAGAAATTCATTCATGTACAATGTACAGAGCTGACTTCATGCATAAAATCCATATAAAACAACTTGGTGTTTTTTTCATACAAAAATTAGTATAAAACATACATAATTTTACTTATACATTTGAAATTTGAACACACACAAACATTTTTTTTCTATCAGTTTAAAATTTATCATTGAAAAGCTAGCAATGGAATGCAAAGGAATACTCTGTACTTTGTAAAGTAAATAAAAACAAATAAATGGATTGAAAAATATTGGATCCATGCATATGAATAACATGTTTTTCTCATATCTATGTTTTGAGAGTACGCATTGTACATATTTCTGTTTTTATCTTATTGTGTGTCCAGAAATTTTTTAAAATCACAGTAATACTTTTTGTAGACGCACAAAGGGGGAAATGCTAGGAAAAAGATTACATAAATGGGTATGTATACATTCGAATGAATAAGAACGAAGGCAAGAGATGAAGAATAAGAAGAAGAAAAAGATTTCCGTCTCCTCCGTCCGTTTTTTTAAATGTGCTGTTAAAGTGCACACAGGTGTAGAGGAGATAAACATGCCATTTTCATAATTGCATTCGATTCCAAGTCCCAAGTCGGGAGGTAGAGAAAAACGAAACAAGAGAGAAAGAGAGATGGAAAAAGTTGTATAAAAACTCCAAGTGTTTGTGTTTCTATTTCTTTTATTTTCTTTCTCCCTCATCTTTATTACAGTGACCACGTTACACGTAACAAGTAACATCGTGTACGTTCGATGGTGGACGGTCGACAGTCGAGTCATTTCCATACCGAGATTTTTGTCCGAATCATCGGAATAAATAATAAATTTGGATTTGAATGTATACCTCACCCGAAATTGTTTCAATCTCATTATCGTTATGACTATCATAAATTAAATTTTCCAGAGTTAATAGAGGATTTAACCCTTCTGTTAAAAATTATACTCCCTTCCCTCAAACAGCTGAATGCAAGTGCATGTAAAAATACAACTGAATGTTTCAGAGATAGACCATGTTTTTTTCTCGTTCTCGTACTCGTGCTCAGGCTGCCGACCTACAAATAATAATAATAATATGAATATGCATCATGCACAACGCACAAAGTACAACGTGCACAGGTAATGATGTTAAATTTTGAATGTATCTTAAAATGTGTATTGTGTATAAATCGGATTTAAAACTTGAAGCTAATTCTGAATACTTCTTTCTTCTTTCTATGTTCAAGTTTTATACTTTGTAGAGTCTACTTTGGGATGGGGACTTGGCTCCACTGGAGAAGGTAGAGTGAGAATAGATAAATGTTCCGTTGAGCTGAAAATACGAGCGTCTATTAAGCCAAAATAGCTTTTGTACATATATTAATCCAGGCGAAGGAATGGCAGAAACCTTGTCTCATCAATAAAACTTTGCTAATCAAATTAGAGAGAGGAATGTGAATTGTAAAATGTAAACTGTAAAAGGTTTTTTCTTTTCAGGATGATTCTTTGTCATTTCCTTTCTACATTTCTATATGAGGAATCCTCATTGGGGATTGAGGATGTATCGATGTTTTTTTGTGTCCTGCCCTTTTTTGAATCCTTCAAACTTTGTTTATGAAAGGAGAGGAGGAAGATAAATTTCAAATGGATAATGGATTAAATATAAAAATTACATACATGGTAAATACTAAATTGCCTGCAGTACTATTTACAATTTACTACTATTTAAAAAGAGTAGTGTGATTGCGCCGCAATAGAAACAATTTAATAGGTGAGAAAGCAAAAAAACATGATTAAAAACAAAAACGAAAGGGTACAAGGCGATCCAAAATTCAAAGTTTTTTTTTATACCAATACATTTCTTCAATAGATTGCAGCACAAAAAACCACAACATTTTCTCTGTGGAAAATACAAGGCATTGCTTTTGGATTAAGGAGATCAAAACATTTAATAAAGCGCCAAACTTGATCTGATTTATGATTTCACGCTTTTTGATTTGGAGAACAGAAAGTATGACAAAAAGGTTGAATTGAATTGATTTGGTGGAAGCGAAGCTGACTGTAAAAACAAGACATTGCACCTGTCCGCAGTCATAGAAATAATGCCTTGCAGTTTGGTTGAATCCTCAAAAGTTATTCTCTATAGTTTAGAAGTGACCGCTAGATGGAACCAATTACGAGTTCCGCTAGATGGCGTAACCAGCGATTTCCAAATTCGACCGCTAGGTGGTGCTACTACAAATTTCCAAAAATAAACGAGAGATGGCCAGTTTTAGATTCGGCTCAAAATGGACTCCAAGTGGTAGCAGACTGACGGACACGAGGATTCTAATGGACAGCTTCGCTTCCTAAAAATCAAAATGTCATTCATGAAGAAATCAACTAAACTGCAAATGATCCATCGTGATAGAGCTCAGTGACTAATAAGTGTGTTTTACACACCTATGTTCTCTTTTGCGTTGCAGAATTTGATGTGTCTGTTGTTAGTTAATTTGTTTGTTTGTTTGTTCAAGCTTTACTATCCAATGACATGGAAGTGACAGGTCAGAACAATAAATAACGTTTGTGATTATTATTATTTAATGTGTGATTATATTATGACATTTTGAATTATGTGAGCATAGGAATTGCTTTCTGCAAAAATTTACTTAGTTGGAATTACAATGTACAATGGGCATTATACGTTGTACTTTATACATTGTAAATAAATGTGCCGGGGAAGTCAGTGTACACTACAATTGAGATATTTTGGACATTTTGCACGCTCCATACTCCAAAATCTATATACTCCATACTTTAAAGCCTAATGTATAATGCCCTACTATGGTACATGTAGAAAAAAACAGGAATTGTGCATCGAATTGCAAAAATGTTCATGTTTTGCCATGAAATATTTGTCCTATAAAAGGACCAGAGAAAGTTGAGCAATGAATTTACAGGACTTTGAACTTTTTCACATATAAACACACTCACAAAGTACAGTCGAGGACATTTCTGGTGCCGAGAGTCTCATTGAGTCAAGTGGAAAATGAAAAAGAGGAGTTATATGTACACGATAGGATTGACTTTTTGTACCATGGTCTCCTGTGATTTATGTTGCTTGCTCATGAAAGATTTTGCACTAACTCCTTTACTCGTAACTCTTGCTCTCTCATATTCATACTCGCACTCATGCTCAACATGTATACAGTATTACAGTATATACAGTGCATTTTGTGCTCATGATGAAGTCATCCACTTACACAAGAGCAAAAGTAAGAGCTATAAATAACGAGTAAATTTGACGGTGCCGAGGCTAATAATTTGTTTTCTTTTCTGACATCCGGCCAATCAAATCATGATTGAATGAAACGCATATGTACACATGCATACATGAAACTACTTTTTATAAACAAAGTACATCGTTGTATTGGTAACTAATAATAATAATAATAGTATGCTTGATAACGAGGAAGGGGACAAAAAAAGTATTTGAAAAGGTGATGGGGAGAAACAAATAAGATGAACCATTTCAATACCGAATCTATTTTTTCCATCGAAAACCAATACAAAACATGTAATACAACAAAATGCATACTGGTCTTAATTTAAAGGTGTGAAGTATCAAGTATGATGTAGGTATCGTGATATTGCCTACAAGAAATTAAAATCTATGTGAATATATTATACACGTACTTGCTCTATAGCGTGGTACATTCTACTGCCTTTCACATATGAAGCACGACTTGTGTAATGGAAGCACAGTGTGAACCTTTGTTGTAGATATAATATGTCTTGCCCATGCAGATGTAGTGGCTTTTACCTGTGGACAAAGGTGTTTTTATTAATTACAATGTGTTTCTTTCACACCAGGTGGGCGAGCGGGAAAGGATTACATGCACCTAAAATATACAATATACACACTGTTCACTGCTCTTAACGGCTGAAATATCCAGTATCCAAAAACATACTATATAAAGAGTAAGATGGACATGGATACAGACATCTCATAATTGAAAGTAGCGTACATACATTTACTTTTACACCTTTTACATCTGGACACTGGACTGTTCTTAAATTGGTTCTTGTTCCTTAAAACTTTTTTCAACAATCGTTTTGATTTCTTATATCCGTACAAGTACATACTGACTACTGACATTGTTATATGGAATAGTTATAGCTAAAAAGGTTTTTTAGAAAACCATCACATTGAAACTTATTTTCTTCAATTTGATTCTGTGTGTATTTTTATAAATTGGATTTTAAAATGATTCTCACAGGTTTTTTATGCATGTATTTCCCATTATAAAATGCTCTAAAGCTGTACAGCTTTTAAGCTATACGGATTAAACGCATATGCTTATCCGACCATTGTACATAAATACAAGTATTACGTAAAGGTACTTATTAATTCATCCGTGTGAGTTGGATTTCTACTTTGTATAATGTACAAGTACAAAGTTCATATAATGCGGCGGCATATCTTTAAATTCTATCTATAGTGATTTCAAATTTCAACAGCAGCCATTTTACATCTTTTACACTGAGACTTACAACTTATAGTTTAAGTGCAAGGGTTGTTGAATGTTGAATGGTGATTGTTGATTGTGAGGACGGTAAGATACTGATGAGAAAAGGAGATGAAGGAAAATTCTATTGTTATTACTGGTTTTTCCTGCAGTAATGTGTCCAGTGTACAGTGTACATACATATCTTCATGTATCATGACAGAACTGAGATTTTGAGATGCTTTCACTCATCCCTCACACAAACATTTACTGGTATTTGCCGGTATTTTGGATTTTGGAGATTTAGTTTTGGATTTGAATTTGGAATTCTCTTTTCGGCATACCTTTACTTTAATTTCTACATTAGGTATAAGGTCTTACACGTGAGTGGATAAGTACACCCATAATTTAAAAGGGACAGCTAACCCAAGGACTAGGACGAGGATCAGAACGAGTGAATAAAATAAAAACCGAATAGTGAATTTCCTCAACTCCACCACTTAAAAATTAAATAATAAACCAAAGAGTTCATCTTTAGAGAAAATTTGGTCACATGAAAATACAAAATACAATACAATAAGTTTAACTTGATCGTAGACTTTCTGTGATCCCGACATTTATTTTGTTCTTGTTGTTTGGGCTAGAACGCGGATCTAGAGCTCTTTAAACAATTCACAACTGTTTTATTAGCTTTCCGCTGAGTTTTTTGAGTAGCCCGCTGATCTCCGTCTCGATTCTCAATTCTCAAAGTACTTGATTCAACTTTATTCTGATTTTCTCATCTATTTCATCTTCTTCTCTGTACTTTTTATGAATTCAAATACAGATACTTCTATCAAAAGAACTTAATTTAGAAACTAATTATGTAAATATAAAGCACACAAGGAAAAAATTGTGTATTAAGCTTTATAATGTGTAACAAGAAATTTTATTATGGAGCTGTAAGAGAGATTGATTAAAGATGTATCTTGTAGATTTTAATTGTAGATATTGAAGACATGGGATTGGAATTAAAATTGTCTTGATGTAATAAATACATAGCAATTACATATTATAATACAAAAACAAGATTAAGAATTCTGGTCGGTAAACAAGCTTGTAATTGAGAATTAAACTAGGAGATTACATGCATGCAATTAGACATTAGAACTGTGAAAAAAAGTTTGGGAGCAACAAGATGAAAAAATCCAAGCCAAACCAAAAACCAAACCAAAGTAGATTTAATCCAAATGTTGCTGACTTGTGAGTTGGCTTGCCGATGTCCTTTGATTCTTCTTTACTCTTTACTCTGGCTTGGCTTTGACTTAGTTTGTTTCAGTAAAGGATTGTACGTTGTAGAATTTAGGATCCAGAATCTCGTACCTCATACCGTCCATTCTCTCATCCATGTAGACATTACATTACAGGATAAAGTCTCTTCTTCTTCTTCTTCTTCATTTTCTTCATTTTCTTCTCGATTCCTTCGACTGGAAGACCTAAGACATAAGACAAGTGAGGAGTCCAAGGGAAATACAAAGTACAAAGTACCAAGACAACGAAATGACTAAAGAAGATGAAATAAAGTCAGTCCCATGTTCTGTACACTGTAGTTTATACTGTACACTGTACATCTGTGTAACTATGCTAATGGAGAAAGATAGAAGAAGAGAGGAGCTTAAAGACATAAGTTACCCCTGGCGGTGTCTTTTAACTATTTAACTCTTCCAATTGGAATCGCCATAAATCCTACCTTGAATCTTGAATCCCTTTGATATGTAAGGATTACACGACACACTCTTGTCCAGGACTTTTCCCTTTCCTCTTTCCTCTTTTCCTATTCTCTTCATCTCCGTCCCGGCGCATTTGGATTTGTAATATGCAGACGCATTTTTTATATTTTATGTCCACTACCTTTAAGAACTGAGATGCGTATGCATTCTGTATGGTATGTACACTGTACACGACAAAGATGCGTACATAGCATTTGTAGTGACGCACAATCAATGTAGAGGAGATTAGAGTTCTTTCTCTGTTCTGTCCTCAGTACAAAAGTTACTTTGGTGGACTTTTTGTACGTAAGATTCCTTATTTCTTATCTAATATGTATCTGTACAACACATGTAAATTGTACACACGCGTTGAGTTTTCGGTTGACAATTCCGCCTTCTCACAGTTTCTATTTTAAGAACACAGCATTGCGTACGAATATGAGAAAGAGGAAAATATAATAAGAATAAGAATAAGCGACAGAAGCATCCTCAGAATCCTGGAAAATCTACAATATACAATCAAATCCAGCTTATATCAAGAATATCAAGAATGAAGAGCTGGAAAAGGAAGAAAAGTCCAGTCTTTAAAAGCGGAGGTACAAGACAAAATATAGATACCGATACCGGTACTTTATATTATTATTATAATCCCATGTACTCTACAACATTCACATGTAGATTAGCATAAATCTTAGAAGAACAACTAATTTTCATATATTCTTATCCTTTCTCCTTTCTGAAAAACATAATAATGTGCGTTATACAGGATAATGTATATCATGATGTTGATGGTGAGTTTATAATGTACGAGTTGTTCTCTTGAGTCTGGAGTATAAAGTTTTTAAACAAGTGGAATGAATCAAAACTACAAAGGAATGGTGTTCAGTGTTCATATGTGAAAAAGAAGCAGAAGAAAAAGAAGAAGAGAATCACATGGATATATAAATTACAGGACTTTGATTCAGTTGCTCCGTATAAAGTACAAAGGATAAAGTACAAACAGACTAATCGTTTCGTAATCACAATCTTAATCTTGTAAGAAGATTTGTGGAAAACATAATTTAAGTAATAATTCAAATTCCACATTCAAGTGCTCTTGATACAGTAAAAGGCTTTTCCTTGTTATCCTGTTTACAGATTTACAGATTCCAGATTTAAAGGCCTTACTTTTATTCTTTCTATTCTATTCGCTGCATTCCTCTCTTGTCAGTGCACATCTAAAACAAGGAGGACGGAGGTAGTGAAAATACCCTACAGTTTGTGTTTGTAAACATACATTGTGAAAATTCTTCCTTATTTCAAAATTTTAGAAGAATCCAAAGCTTTGAAAATTCACATACACTCGAAAAAAAAATGAAAAAAACTACTTTGATTTTGAATATTGATATTGCTATCGACTTGATTGAGATGACAAGGACTTGATATCATTCTCCACCCATCATTGTCAAAAAGTATGTTGAGCTTGATACTTGAGACTCTCAAGATCAAGTTAAATTAAAACCTTGTCCATTGTTTTCAAATCCAAATCCAAATATGACATCATCCTGCATAAAAAAGAGACAACAAAGTTACATTTGCGTAAACTTTTGTACATAATTTATGAGGAATGCACAAAAATGGTGTATAATCTAAAATGTAACTATGTATGTCAATGCAACATGCATAATACTATTACTTTTATTTACACCTTGTGAATTCTATTACCGCAGCAAAGGTGAAAAAGCACAAGAAGTATTCTTGGAAGAAAAATGACATAATACAAAAACATTTTAACAAAACCATTGTATGCAAATTTCCATCCATCAATGGCATTTTTAAAGAAAGAATAAAGTTGGTAAATAATAAGGAATTTGTCCTTTTTTGAGACACAACGTTTCCAACTTCTTAAACTTTGAAAATGTTTCCAAGCAAATACAGGAAGATGGAGTGCATGTAGAATAAATAGGTAAACAGTTCTAGAAAATGATTCAATTTCCTTTTCGTACAATTGAATTGTACATGAAGCGGTCAAAAAATAGTGAGTAATCTTTCTACCTAGTACACCTTGGTGTTTTGACTATTTCATCAGTCTCCTTTGGTCAATGTTTATGATATCATTCACTTAGGAAAAAGTAAAAAGTGCACTGTGCATTTGGGAATATTTTGTTATGTTATGAAGCTTCACATTTTACAAGTAATTTATTGAGTGAAAGGGAGTGTCCAATTTGAACTTTGTATTTTGTGTGTAGTTCTCAGTGTGTCATCATCTTAAGTACGATGTAGACATCCCATTTTGTACATAATACCCTTCATGTGTACTTGATGAAGGCGTCTAGATAGTTCTCATCTTCAATTAATGGTTGATGGTTGAGGGGCAGTATGAAGTAAGCAGTAGGTAGTTTACATTTTTGGCTGCATTATCACCACATTTTGTGGCACAGGCAGGGAAGTAAATAAAAGTAAATTAGCTGAAAATTGAAGCAACCTTTGACTCTTGTACTCAGTATTTCCATAAGTAACAACTCTTTTGCTTTTTTTCTTTGTTTTCCCTCAAGAGTTCCCTCGTTTGTAAAACACATGCTACATACGGTATGAATTATGAAATGCTTGTGCATTTCATGTACTTTTGTACATTGTACATGTTTGTGTTCTACCCTCTTTGTACATAAAGGATTAAGCTAGGTTAGGGAACTCTAAGTAGAGAAGAAGGAGAAGAAGATGGAAACTACAGGAAGAAATGTACATGAAGAGTCAAAGATTGAGATTCTTAGAAAGTGGGCGAGGAAGAAAGAAAAAAAGAGAGAAGAGACGCTGATCTGTGTGTGAAGAAGGAGAAAATTATTTCAAGGAAACAAGTTTGTAAATAGTCTACAGGCAAATTATTCTCACCGCAGGAGTACCATTTTCCCCCCAGACGATAGATTTTTGATAGGAGCTCATGCAGCGGTGGAGAATGTGGAGAATTGGGCGTCTTGTCATCCACCAGAAAATGTACAAATGTGTCCTCGGATGTGGTTGACATTGACAGCAGTCACAATTGACAATTTCCATGTGGGAAGGAACTATTTGTGAGTCTTGAGTTTAGACTTTTGAGTTTTGAGCCTCTCACATTTAAATTCAAATTTCTATTCTCAAATTTTCCTGTATAAAAATGTCTTCACAATAGATACCTTTTGAACTTACACAGAATTCACACTGTAAAAGGTACAATGCACACTGCACAAAATGTGTACACGGGGAATGTCATTTCATATACCAAATATCAAATATCGTATCATGTCTGACATATGTACATCATGAGTTAATTCCATCCTCCATACACATGTAAATATCTGTATTTAAAAATAAACATGCTCCGCTATTCAGTTCTGCATTTCATATTATACAGATTACTTTTGATTGTGGTGTAAAAAAGACGATCTACGATGTACGATGTACGATCTACACATGTCTAACTATGACAGGCTTTTTTACTTTTATTTGTATTTGTATAATGTGTAATAATCGTGGTAAAATTTTGATCCTGCACAATAATACAGATTTTACTCGTACTTTAGATTGCAGGAGCTTTCAAATTTCAAATATTTCTCTGGATTCTTGATCCAGACTTTATATTCTGAAGTAAATTTACACCACTTCCCACCGCAACCAACACAGTACAATGCCGTGAATGGAAAATAGAAAGCATAATGCTTAAAGCAGTAGGTATAAGAATTTCCTGTCAAATTTTGACAATGAACTGTGTACTAAAAAACCAAGTACAACATGAGTTTTACAATCCTTGTGTTACAACTTATACTTTACACTGAAATACACTGAAAATAAACATGCCACAAAATACTATGATCTTTCATTCATCTTGTCTTTTATCATGTATGTTTATAGGAAAAAACTATTCAATTGAATCCAAAATCCAAACTTATCCTTTTACTAAGTGTCCATGTCAGGCAGAGAGAGAGAAAGGCACAAAGTAAAAGAATGAATGAATGGAAGAGGGCGAGACTAAAATGCCTTTTGATAGATTTTTATAAAGGTTCATATGACATTTCCTTGACTGGGGTACTTTACTGTATTTAGTATTTAGCATTTTTATTTAAGAAGCTCACTTCAATTCTGACACTGACATTCTCACACAAGAAAAAATGTATCAAAATGTATCTTTTTATATATGCTTTTCTTCAAATACTTCCCAGTGAAAAAGAAAACCTGAAGAAGAAAAGGTAAGAAATAAAGGTAAAGTATTTGTATAGATTCGACATTTTATATTCTATATTTTACACATAGGTTTTTGAAGCTTGAATCATTCATTTACTTTTGATGGCGTGGTTTTACTACATTAAATATCAATTCTCCTCACCTTTTGTTTGTTTTAGTTTAGGCTCTATCCACAATTTACCATTTTATTTGATTTGTTTTGATTCTCGAGTCTAAAGTCTCAAGCCATAATAATATAATAATTAATAGTGATGGTAATGACCTTTATGCACAAAAAGAGTTATGGTGGATGGATATTGGATGTGCTCTTTTTATGCTCTTTAACCTTGTTGTAAATTGACTTACTCAATGTTTTAAACGGTAATGAAATAAATTAAGCGAGTTCCTGTGGTTTTCGTTTGTGGATTGTGGATTGTACTTTTTTGCTTTTGTCTCTCATGTTACTCCTCAATTCAAAATTTAAGATTCCAACCATTATCATTTTACATTTTAGGTTTTACATGCCTCGATATGATCTGCACATCGTCGTCGTCATTGTTATTGTCATTGCAATTGCCAGATAATTTTCATCCCTCTGTTCTTTATGGGAAATAAGAAGAGGAGAACGTGTTTTTTCCAACTGATTTAATCCAAAAACGGCAGTCTCCTATAATGTAAACGTCATTGAGATGAGATGAAAGTCACTATTCAATTGTTATTACTCTTTTCAGATTGTAGATTGTAGATTGTAGACTGTAGACTGTAGATTGGAGATAGATCCCCCACAGATTGATTCCTCCTTTTATACATGTTATCACATGTACTTATGTCTTATGTGCACTGTAAACCATACACCATACACTCACGCATTAAAATAATAATACCTTCTCCAAGCGGAGTTCTCTTCCTTTGTGGTTATGCTCTATCAAATATCACAGTGAAGACTCAAGACTCTAGATTCAAGACTGAAGAAAGCAAAGAAACTGTGCGTTTTTTTCTTTGCATAATTTTGCCATTTAATCTAAATCACGAAATTGAAGGCCTTTTATAGAGGTAGTAAAAGTTGGTAAAAAGGAGGAAAATCCAATAGATTTCCAAATTTCTTTGTTTTAACCCCACTTGTAAACGGATTTATATGAGCTTTTGTGTGTAAGTGTGTAAGTTTTGGGATTTCAAATGGGACTGTTAAATTTAAGATGGTTTTACTGTAAGTGTGCTGTATGGCTTTATTCTATTCCATAGAAGCTCGAAGCTCAAAAAAATAGTACTGATGCTTTCCCCTTTTCTTGCTCTCGATTCTCGATTCTCGATCGAATTGTGCATTGTTGATATTGACTTTGAGTGTGGGCTCATCGACTTTAATACACATAAACATGCCCATTGTTGTTTTACATAATATTTAATGTCTTATTCGTCTTTGTGCCCACTTTTGAACTAGAGGATCTTTAAAATCTTGTTTTGAAACTTGTGGAAGGCTTTGTTGTTTTTAAACAAAGTTGATAATGAGCCAATTTCAATTTTCAATAATTTAATTAAAACATCTATGGTCAATTAATTTCAGTAGCATTTTCTTCGGACTACTTTGGAGTTTGCATCGAAAATTACAAAGAAGCAAAACAACTTTTAGCACAGCAATTCCAAAACAATTATCATGTCATTACTTTTTGCTTGTTTAAAATATTGATATAAGATAGAAGACAAAGTGATTTGATTTTTGATGGTAATAAGTAATCTTGAATTTATTCCATTAAATTGAAACGTGAATTAATAAGATTATCAAGTGCGTAAATCTCAGTCAACCCTGTCAGCAACCTCGTATATCGTGAAATAGTCATAACAACAATAATAATGTTTACGGAAATTAGTATAAATCTACTCTAAACTTTTTACTACAATGTAAAATGTACACTTGTAAGTTGTAAGTACTTTTAAGGCCATGTTGAAGCATGAAACATAATACAGAGCATAGAAAGAAAGAAATAAAGAAAGAAAGAAAGAGAGATTTTTGGTCTATCCACATTACGGATATTGCGGTCGTTATATAAAGTAAATGGCAATAAATCCCTACACCGGACAATTCATTCACAGTCTTGAGTGTAATTTAATAGATCATTATTGGTTTTGCTTTTGGGTTTCTGAGGGGGGACATTGTCCACGCACAAAATACAAATACAAAATACGAATGTTTGAAGCGTGAATTGCAGTAGTACTGAAACTCCATTGAGCTTTCTCCATTGCCATAAATTAGGTGTCACTTAAATCCACTACCACCACTACTACTACTAGTACTATAGCTGGATGTTGGATGACATGGCGTTCTATTGTACTGAATGCAGAGGCACAACACACAATACACAATACTTAATATTGCGTGGATTGAATTAGTAGTTGTGGACTTCCAAAGGAGCAGACAAATCTCATATATAATCCAAATGTATAAGAAGGAGTAAGATAGATAAATAATGCAAGTTTGGTCATAAAAACAACTATACATGACTGAATATGTATAAAGTACATTTACCGTTTTTTGGTATGCCCCATAATTCCTATGAAATTCTAACAAAGTCCCTCCAATCTTTTTGAAAAAGTGCGGTGAGTGGTGAGAAAATCAGTGATATATTCATATAAAGAAGTTTTTTGTATTTGTGTGTAGTCAAAAAGATATCGATTTCAATATCTATAAAAGAAAACAAATTGCTCTGATTTTTTGTTCCCCAGTCTCAGCCCTATAGTTCCAGTTTCTAGTGTACTGATATATTAGTACAAGTGAAATACAGTATACATGAATGAAAATGCAGTGCGATTGCCATTGTCGATTGTCAAAACTCCATAAAGAATCCGAGTTTTGGTGAACTACGGGCGGTTTTAAAAAAGGGACACAAACAAATAGAGAGAACTGTGATAGATGGAAGACGGAATAATAAAGAAGATGGTACATAGTTAAAGAAACAAGTCAAGTCCAGCTACTCAATGCTCAATACTCAATCACACTGTCATGACTCACATTATACCAGAATTGTATTGTATTGTATTTTGTATTATATCATATCATTGAAGAAGGAAATGAAAATGTAAAGTTGAAAAGGAGCTGAAATGCTCCAATGGACAACTTTCTTCATCTTCATCTTATTCTTATTATCATTCTTATTTTTATTCTTTCGAATGCTTCCTTTTCCTTTTCTGTACATTATACATTGTACAACGTACATCCATGTTTTGTTGAGCCATAATGATCATATTATTATAATTCTGGTCTGGACTGAGCTGAGCTGGACAACAACAACAAAGTAAAGACGGCATTCGGGAAAATAGGACAAACATGAATGAATAATATATTATATAATAATACAGAATATATAGAATATAGAATGGAGACTCAATGATGGCAAGAAAAACTCGGGAAGGAGGAGCACAAATAAACATAAACTTTCCACTATCCACCATCAAACGACTCTTGATATTTTCCTTCAACACATTAAACATTATACACATAGAAATATCATATCGATAGTTTGAATAGAAAATAGCCCGACGAATACAAAATATGGGTAATACTTCAAACTTCAAACGGATCAAAATGCTGGAAAAGTAAGGCAAACTCTACTGTCTACACTCTATTTATACTTTGTACTTTATACTCTGCATTGAAAAATTCTAATACACTGTACATTGTACACGTATCCGTATTTACAGTATTTCCCTAATACGTTTATTCTCCAGGTTCCAGGATCCAGGACTTACAATGGAAAATGGAACTTTAAGAGAGATTTTTAAAAGTAAGTATACGCTATATTATGTATTATTTATAATGTGTAGTCAGCATTTGTATTGAGCATCACATACCTTTTCCTTTCTCAAAGATATCTTTGGTATTTGGCCTAGTCTCTTCTGTCTAGATAAGGACTTTACCACGTACAACGTACAGTGTACATTGTACATGCAGGATGGTGGACTATTGAAAAATTCACAATCAGATCAGTCGGACCATCGCATTGGCATTTTGGTTAAATGGACTATTGGAATACTGGAATATTGAGCATTGAACATTGAGTATTGAGATTCGAGATGCATGTTGTTTAGTTTTCTTTACGTGGTTCAATTCATTCTCCTTTTTAGTTACCTCTCCTTCACTACGCTTTACGCTTTACTTTTCTTCACTTTGGGTTCTTGCGTTTCTCTATTTCTTTTTTCTTTTTGTCCCTCTTTCTCTTTCACAGCTCTCCGTCTCAGTTTTGGCTCCGCAGTATTGTGTAGGGTGTATTGTGTGCTGTATTGAGTGCTGAGTATTGAGTATTGAGTATGGACTGTGGAGCATGGAGCATGGAGTATTGTAGTAGCCATGGTGCAGTTGAATGATGTAGTGGATAATAATGCGAGTGTGTTGATCATTCGTGAGTGTGGGTACTTGAGATACTTCTTCCCATCTCCAAACTCCAAAACTCCAAAACTCCAAACTTACTACACAAAAGATTTTGCTTTTGCTTTGCCATCCGTGCCATTCACAAACACAATTCATCTATCTCTCTCCACCGCTTTCTCTCCCTCTCCCTCTCTTTCTTCCTCTGTCTTCTGTCCTCTGTCTTGGCATATTGCTGTTGTTGTTGTTGTATTTGTTGTATCCGCGCTCCCTTAGTGTCTGTGTGTATGAAATTGTCTTCTCCAGTCATTCAACCATCGAAAATGGCTCGTTGTATAATATATTTTATATTGTGTATGCTCAATGCTCAATGCTCAATGCTCAACCATCTTTTCTATGGGTATTCTGGATCTTATATATACACAAGACAAATGCATGGATATGCAATATGCAGGAGGAAAACTGTATGGTTTATAGTTTATGCATCCTTCAGAGTATAAAGTATAGTTGATACTTGACTATTTCAAGAAGCTCCCTGCTCCTCGCGTTATTAAATTCATAGAGTAGCTCCGGTTTTCAGCTAAAAGCAAAGTTTCCATAGATTTATAGAATATAGAAAATAGAATTCTAACATGGGAGCAAGAGACAAGAGACACACATTCAAGTTGCCTCTTCTTGAGCTTTTTCTTATTTTCCTTGCTTTCACACTCTAGATTCGAGAATCTAGAAAAGCATTTTCTTCTCGTCTGTATGCCGTATGTATGAATCGGGAGTGGGAGGGCTACTTATCTATCGGAGAGCATTAAAGGAATGAAAATAATAGAGTATAGTTTAAATCTTGAGATTCCTCAAGTTCATCGCCTGCTTTCTTGCTCGCTGTTCCTCCTTCCTCTGTCATGTATGGTGCATGGTGTATGGTGAGAAACAGGAAAAGAAATTCAAGATTTTGCCGACTTATCTCTGGTACTATTTACATTATACATGTAGACGGTGGACTCTATACTTTAGACACACAAGCACTATTTACAATTCACAATTCGGAATAATTCAGCCGGATGATTTTATGCTTTTACTTGAGCATGGAGAATGGAGGATTGAGGATTGAGGATTGAGGAGGATGCAGAAAATGGGAAAAGTGCATAAATAGACAATTGTACGCAAGTTTTATTCAGCTAAAGTAACCGACAAAGACGGATAGATCTATACACATAACACATATAAAGCGCCCACCGATTCATTCACTTTGAGTTTCAGTTGGAGTTTTGAGTGAAAGAAAATTCTCAAGAATTTATATACATGCCGAAAGAGAGAGAGAAAGAGAGAGATGAGTTAATATGCGTGTAACTATGGAACTATTGTATAAACATTTGAGTTCTTCTTGAACAAGAACAAGAACGTCATTCACAACTTTCTCGAGTTAGTTTTAGGTCTCGGCTTTACTTGGTTTGGTTTGGTTTGGCTTGGTTTGACTGGGCTTTTCTCACAACTTTAGTTTGAATATTGGAAGCCTCCTGATCGTGTGCGTGCGGCTTCATGGTTCATGCATCCTCATTTTCATCGCCTTTATAATGCTTTGCATTCAATCCTCAATGCTCAACTCTCACTTGAAAATGTGACGAAAGAAGCTAAAAGTACAAGGTGTAAAGGAAAAAGTATAGTGTGAAAACAGACAGAGAAATAGAGAGAAGGAATGAAACTTATTCAAATCTTTTGGGAACTCTGACAAAATTTTGTCATTTATTTACTCATTGAATAATGGGCATTTTGACAAGGAGACCCGAATGTTTTTTTGTTTATTTAGAATTTTGAAGTTTACTATGTCTGAAGAATTATACGAATTTATAGGTACTTGTTTTACTGCTTTCTTCTATTTTCTGTCCTCTAAACTGCACATTTTTAAATTTTGGTAAACTTGTTAAATAAAAATGCACAAATTATGTATTATCATCACCAAAAGTGCATACATCAGTCATCTTAGTTTTTCCTTGTATCTTCTTCGTTTTGAGTGTTGAATGTTGAGCATTCAAATACAGATTTCTCTCCTCTTGTTGCGTAACGCGTTCAACTTGAACTTGTAGATGGCCGGTCAGTCTTCGTTTCGGTATTTTACTTTTATTTGCTCCCACTTGAGCTGACATGTGTATGTGTGTGTGAATGTGCGTTCTGTCTCCTGTTCTGTGATTGGGACTGGAATTGTGATTGTGATTGCTTTTCTATACATTTCCAATTGTCTATTGTGAGGAAGAAAAAGAAGGATCTAGTGCTCTTCAAATGAAGGTTGAATTCACTTAAAATCAGTCAAACTGACGTTTCTCCGTCCCATTATCTCACATCCATTACTCCTCTGACATGTTCCATTGAGCAAGAAAAAAGCCAAAGAAACGGATCTGACGGTTGCATCCAAAATCCAGAGCATTTGAAATTGTGCGTTGTAGATACAGACAAGAATGAGCTGAGATGAGCTGAGCTGAGCTGAGGCTACTGGAACATTGGAAAATTGACCGTAAACACACAAAAAAAGAAGAAAGAAAAAACACTACAGACTTTTTAGAATGAAATGAGAATTTCGTAAAATGATGTGCGTACAATACAATGTACAACGTACAGCCGCGCGCTGCATTCAAGTCACAAAAGTGTCTGTCGTTCATTTTTAAAATTTTGAAACAGTTTCTCTCTCTCTATACAAAATTGGAATGGTTTTTCTTCTTGCACTTTTTCAAGAGAGATTTTTAGAGTACAGTGTACACATAGAGTTTTTTAGAATCAAATACAAACTTTGGCTTGTAAATATAAAAAAATCACTCTTATTATTATTATGGTTTATATACTGAAAAAAATTAAAGTGCTGCATCCTCTACAAAATATATTTGAAAGGATGTCAAAATTCAAACTCAAAAAAAAACAATCACTTGCATGCAAAAAAGTAGGTAGCGGATGAAGAAAAGAAGAAGTAAAAAAAGAAGAAGAAGGATGTCAAATTAACTAGCTAAATGGATATGATACAAATTGATACAAATTAAATTGAAATGTGTGACATTTCAGTTCAGCTCACTGTAATAGCAACTCCTTGTTTTACTCGCTGGAAAATCAAAATCAAAATCAGTAGATATCAATAGCTCTTTTTTTCCGATTAATAATAAATGAAAAAAGAGAAATGAAACTTAAAGTGATTGAAGTTTCCACTTCGATTTCAGTCTCAGTTCAATCAGTTCTAAATCCAATTTAATATAATCTTTGTGTAAGAAGTAAGTGCATCTGCATCTGCATCTGAATCGGAATCGGAATCTGCATCTGTATTCTCTCAAATGGGGGAAATAAATAAAAGTTGCTGCCAATAACCTTCAGTCGGGAAATGGAATGAAAATGAAATGATATAGAGAATTTTTTAAAGTCTATCATAATTTGTTCGTATTACACACGTACACTTTTTGTTCATTTTTTAATTTTATGTGCAACAAAATATGAGAATGAGCTCTTTTTCAAATTGAATCCGCTTTAGACGTAGAAATCATTTAAAGTTGTTGTTTGAAGCAACATTGAACATTGAGCTGCAGCTTGAATCTCGAAACTCGAAGCTCAAAGCTCGAGTTAAATTTATTAAAAAAGTCCATGTTAAACCCCGGAAAAAATGTGTGTAAGTAGTCTGTGCAAGTACATGATCTGTAGATACACTGCAGCGTTAAGGATCAAGCATCGCCCATCGCCCACCATTTCATTACTACAAGTTACAAGTTGCATCGTACGTACAATGTACATTTGAATTTATGATGGTATGTATTTCCATCAGTGTAAAAACTCTGCTCCAGAAAACAATACAACGTCATAAACTACAGCCTTTGCAGATGAAACTTGAACGGACTTGGACGGACTTTCTCATTCATTATTACTTTTATCTGTAATACTTTTTAAAAGTTGAAGCCACACAATACAATACAATCCACAACTTATAATACACAGTGTAATATCATTCCAGGACGGGTTATTTTGTTACTTTGTTACATGTTACATGTATCTATCTAGCAACTGCATAACTGCGTACTGTGCACGATCATAATATAACAACCACATCCATAAATAAGACTGGAATCATCCAATTTTTCCTCTACATGTTTACTGCATTTACTATTAATTGTAAGCTGCACTTTAGACTCTAAACTCTAGACTCTACACAGAATGAAACGGCTCTTGTACATTGTACATTGTACATTGAACATTTTACACCATACATATTTTACTTTTATATTTCCTCTGTTACAAATGTATCTATATGTAAAGGCTGGTTTTTTACGCGGACCATTTTTTTAGGCTATCCGACACATGAAACATGAAAAATGTATGTACATCCACAATGAACAATGAAGAGTGTAAACCATAAGAATGTAAAGTGTAGATAAAACTTGGAATACAGAATGAGACTCGTTAGGTTAGGAAAGGTAAGTGTAACTGTAGATATTTAAGGATGTTCTTTTTCAGTTGATTTATTTTTAGGCGAGGTTTTTCCCTCTCTGTTTTCTGTCCTCGTTCCTTTTTTTACTTTTGGGTTTCTCTCTCAAATTACCAATTTGTTGTTTCGAGTGTTTATACTTTATACATATGAAGTATATAGGTCTTACAATTAGCTATGTATATAGTATGTTTCCAGTTTCCAATATTGTATTTGTAACATGTATCTTTTTTGGTTGATGCATCCTTCTTTTCCTTTTCCTTGTCCTCTTCTCTGGGTTCCAGTTTCTGTAATAAATGTATTTAGGGTGCTTTGCTTATGAATTGTTGCGTGTCTGACGTTACGGTTACACTGTATTGCGTTTCACCATTTATATACTCAATCCTCAATGCTCCGTGTCCTGTGTTTGAAGAGAGAGTGAGGAGTAGAAATGTATTGAAAGGTTGTTTCTGTTTCTGTTTCAGATTCTAGATTCTAGATTCTAAACTCTAGATTCTGGCTTTGTTTGTCCATGGAGAAAAAAAGTGTGGAGTGTGTATCTTGTTTGGTTTTTGGACGGTTGGTCGGAGACAAAAGTGTTTGGTTTCACCTTTTGCTTTGCGGGAAACCAAACTCAACCACAGTGAGAAAAGCTCCTTCATTTTTACACTAAAACCAACAAAATCTTCTTTCTTCTTTATTCTTTATGTATATGTATTTCTCCATGATTTGTTCTTGTGTCTTTTATTATCTTTAGATTCCTGCTCTATATTCTATATATTTTACTTTTATCTTTCGTATAGACTACATAATATTTGAATCTCCATTTTTATTGTACATTGTACATATAGTTGAGTAAATACAAGTATTAAATGACACAAGTAGTATCATGTGTGCCTTATTTTGGATTTAGGATTCAGGATTACATGTGTACTTGAACCATATGAATTATGAATAAAGCTTGTGTGACAAAGTTTCTCTTGCGGTTATTTTATGTAAAATGTACAGTGTACAATGTGCATATACATAATGAATAATGAACATTACTAGTCGGTCTCTTTTGTCTACCTCTTTATTTCCAACCTACAAACTAGGAACATCATCATAATCTTTTACAATAAAGTTTGAAAAAGTTGAAGACTTTATTAATAGACAACTAAGTAAAAAGGACAATGTATTTTATTTGTAGTTTGTACTTGTGTTTGTATTTGTGTTTCAGCTTTTTGTCCCATGTTTCCAAGTTTTGAAAAGACAGGGGGAGGAAAAAGAAAGGAAAAGTTTTTTGTAAAACCTAAATAAAAAGCAAAGTAAAATGATACACAATACACAATACGGACTGTTATTATGACAAAATTATGCATTTATACCGCCCACTCCATGTTTATAATATCATGTATTTTGTTGCAACTTTTGTAAAAGAAATTGAGAAATACGACATGAGACTGAGCTTTTAACATTATGCTTCTTTGTGCAATGGAGTCTCAACTTTTTTACTAGTAATAAAAACTTGAGTGCAAATGCAATGGAAACTCTTTCAATTTACAGAATCTTTTGTTTGCTTTGCTTCCATCCTTTCAACTTTCAAGGGAATTTGGTGCGCATCCTGGATGCAAATATCTATACAAAATAGATGAAAATGCATATGGGAAATGACGTTTACTTTTTGTTTCAGATTCAAATTTAGCCAATGTTTCCATTTTCAATGTCAAGCCTTCATGAGAAATGCTAGCAGTGTGACACAAATGACCATCCTTTCTCAAACTCAAGTAGTAGGATGTGAAAAAAATTGGGTTTGATCTAAATACAATAAAATGAATGAAAAATGAGGAGTTGAAAGGTAGTTATATGAATAATGAATAATGAATAAAAAAGGACATCCATGTGCTTATTTTATTACAAAAAAGTATAAAAGTATCCATATACACAATGACAATAATAGTACAAAACCATAATGCACAATACAAAAAACATGAGGAGGAAGTTTGCGGGTGTTTAATGTATTCTCAGTATGTTTTTCTGTTGAAATTCAACTACTTCTGATGATTTTTCAAAAGAAGAAAGAAGAAACAGGGAAAAGGATACAAGTTGCTATTTTCTGTTTCTGTTTCTTAGGGGTTAGGAAAGTACAAAAAGAAAAAAGCAAATTACATGTTACAAATTTGGATATGAAGCTACTTAGAAGTTTGTAATACGAGACATTTTCAACGTTAAAATTGTACATTTTACACAGAATGGATAATGGAGCAAACCATCAAACACAAAACACAAACCTTTTTATGGGGTATTTTGTAAAACAGTGCGACTGGTCGTGGTCGGGCTTGTCGCTGTGGTTGTCGTAGTCTTTTCCTGTCTTGTGTTTTGAGTCTTGAGGATATCATAAAATATTGAAAAATGAATGAGCAGCTGATCCATCCTCTCTATTTCAATCCGTAACAAGAATATGCGTGTACATAATCAAATCTCCTTTTGCTCTTTTTTACTTTTTAACCACAAAACCTACAACTTACAAAATGCGTATAAAAACAAAAATTAAGAGTGCGTTTCCTTTCTTTTCATAATACTTTTTTCGTTTTTTCTTTCCGATTCTTGTTCAGAGAGAAAAGTTGTGGCATTTTGTGAAATTTCCTCATAAACTCAGATAAGAACATGCCCCAAAATGTTTTGTTCACTTTGTTTTGATTGCTCAATACAAATGCGAATAAGGGAGGAAATAAGATGATTTATTTATTTTTAACCCATAAAAATATGAAGTTGTGTCCAAAAAAAGTTTGGTGAACAAATTTAATGTTCGAAATAAATACAGATATTAAGACTGAACATTTGAATTGAATTTGAAATTCATCCAGATTATGAAGAAAAACATGCATGTAATTACTCTTCAATGAGGAACGAGTCGGAAAAAAAGAAGTGAGAAGTTGAAAACTGAAATGATTCTTGAATCTTGAGATTTGAACTTTGTTCAGTGTCAAAATTGTCAGTTTTGACTGGAAATCTCCGCGTTTTTACTCTCTAAAGTTAGGAACACAAAGCTACAGCTACAGCTATAGTGTGAATGGAAGCTTTAGACTCTAGACGTTGAAGTTACAGTTACATAAATTTCCATTTCTCTCAAGTTCATCCGCATCCATTGACAGACATGCCTTGACGTCCTTTCCAAGCGAAGATCCGACTCCGACAGTCGGCTCAAGTCCTGGAAGATTCCATTTTTTTCAAGCTATCTCTCTCTATAATATTTTTTCAGAACAAGATTGACAAAAAGATATTCTCTTCTTTTTTCTGTATCTCTTTGTATCAGACATGAGAGCGTCAGCTCGTAAAACTGTACACTGCACATAGATTAAAATACAAGAATATCTGAAGTCTTACGTTACGTCGTACGTCTAGCCTCTAACCCATCCGTTTCGGCGGTCCCTTAAGTCACTTCATCCTGTCAAGGTTACAAAAATAAAAAGCTTAGTTAATACTTTTTTCACAACGTTCAAGTAATATCACAAATATTATCATGCATAATGAACTTCACATATTCAAGCTTACAATGTCTAAAGCTCAAAGGAAAAGCTACACAGCACAAGATGAGTAACAATCTATACTCTTGTTCTTCACTTGCTCGACCAGTAAGTAAACTCATTCCAGTAAGAAAATGTTCAAAAATGATTTCTAAAAAAATTATATTACGAATTTTATGAAAATTTGTACCTAAAGATGTAAAACAAACAAAAACGATTTTACATTTAAACTCTTTTATTATAAGGAAAGTGGTGTACTGTCCAAGACATTTTGAGACTCCAGGAAACTTCCAGGATTTTGGTTTTGATCTTCATTTTGTGACATGGAAAAAACAAGATCCATCAAACTACAAACCTCAAGACGGCTCAAACCGCAAGACGGCTGAAAGGAATCTTTGACAATACACAGATTTCCCTTCGAAGCTGAAATGTAAAAAGCAAAAAGAAACATCTCCAACATTCAACCTTAAATTCTGTCATTCGGAGTAAAAACAAAGATTCCATCCTTTTCCTTCTGTCTTTGGCCATTTGCTCTAATATCCTCAATTCTCAATCCTCAGACATCTGCTTTCTTTTATTTGTAATAAGACAAGAAATTTCAACAAAGTTACAAAGTACAACGTACAATATGTAAGGATCGTCTTCATCCAACTGGTGGTTCTCGTTGTAGTTGTACAAGCTGTAAACTGTAAACACGTTCATTCCTAATTCATGTGCACACAACACACAATACACAATGCTTAAAACATACAATAGAATGCAGGTGATACATCAATATCACCGAGATAAAATGATAGAGGATGAGAGTTCGAGGAAAAGTTTAACTTTAAAGATAACAACTGCAATTACAGTCAACAGTTTCAAAGTATCGAACAAAATACTTGCACAGCACATATTATACATAAAAGTTTGTATTTGTATGTAAACATTTTTCTCGCAGCTATTTTACTGCTGCTGAAACATAAAGTGCTTGGTGGTAAATTGTCCGGTTGTTTATTGTGTGTTGTGTTGAGCGTTGTCTGATCTTGAATTAACAGAATCCGAATTAGCTCATTCTTTATCTTTATCTTTAAAGTGGTTTATATTTGCGTGTTTCTAAAATTCCAGCCCTAAGCCAACCAACCAACCACGAAAGAAAGAAAGAAAGAGGATCTAGAGTACAGATGGTGTAGATTATGATACATCCGAGATCTATTCCGATATGAAATTTCATACAGGGATACAGTGTTCACAATACTTTTGTGCTTAGATGGACACATAGATTAAATACAATGGTAAAATACAGATATCTCCTAACGGTTGTCAGAGACAGTTGTTGTTTTTATTACCGTACTTTTGCTATTGATTTTCTGTGGTCGGTGGTCGGTGGTCGGTGATCGGTCGATCTCTATCGGTCAGTCTGTTTCTTCAAGTACTGAGTATTGAGGAGTTGGTCATTGTCTTGGAATAGACAGGACGAAAAGGGATAAGATGGGATGGGACGATATTTGGCATGATATTTCATGGTACATTTATGTATATGTGTGTAGAGTGTAGAGTGTAGAATGGAAATGAGAGAGGTGGGTATTAAAAGACAATCATACCATCACTCACATCAACACAGAATCCTATCGTCTTCGATGTTCTTAAAGTCCGTTGTGCATCGTACAAGGTACAGGCATAAATTACATGTACAATCTACAATGATAATTATTATTGAGTACAAATAAGACTATAAACTTAAACTGTTGTATAATACCCCTTATAAATTGTAGATTATGTAGGAAAACGCAACCTCATACGAAATGCATCCTCTTTACAATATCCTCACGCAGATAACTGGGCTGGGAGGCATATACATTATACATACACTGGGAGAGTGAAGAAAGAAGAGTGGACAGTCAACAGTCAACAGCTACATTCATAAAAGATAGAGAATAGAAGATGGAAGTAAAAGCCATTGTTTTCTCATAGATTTCCTCCTCTTAAAATTTCATGATTCCCTTTTCTTTCCTCGCATGATCAGTCCTCATTACAATCAAAATCAAGCAAGAGATTTCTGTTGGTTGGCTGCTTGAAGGATGGAAGAATGGGCAACGGACGATGGACAAGGAAGGAAAAGAGAAAAGAGAGGAATGAAACGGAATGACAATAAATAAATAAGTACGTAAATAATAGGGAGTCTCTTCTCCTCCAATACAAATACAATCTATCTATCTATCTAGATACAAAATCTTTTCAAAGATATTACTAATACACGCACAACACTCTAAACTTTACACTCTACACGCTGCATGGTCTATTATGTATTGTGTTTGTATTGTAAAACTTTTTCTAGACAAATAAAAACCATGGAGTGTTTTTGTTTCACACACGTCAAAAACATATACCAATTTAAATGCAGTGCAGTGTCAATGGCTCTTGCTTTTTAGTGCTGCTGGTCAGCTCAAGCTTTTATCATGAGGAAAAGGAGATGAAGAGATGGAATTGGTAAATCTTTGTGTATTTTAGATATTAGCTGTATTTATTCAATACATTATGCATCATGTATCATGTATTACGTATAATGTTTTGTGCACCTTGTGTATATAGATATATTCATGTTGAAATCTGCAGGAAATTCATGCTTGTAATGTCATTACTCTTGTGTCTTGTATCTTGTACTTTGTACATTACAAAATCATTTCAAAGTTTCAAAAGACTTCAAAGTGACAGCCTCCAGCTCACATTATACACTGTAATTATCTCTTGTATAATGTGTAATGTATCATGTGTGATTTGAGCTGAATTCGAATTTAAATTTACAGTGTACAGTTTACGGTTTGCGGTTTGGTACCAATACAAACACAAATGTACATTGTACAAACGTGCGGCTCAAAATCGGAACAGTTTACTCTCAAAATTTCTTGCATGTACAATATAAAATGTAAAATGTACAACTTATAAGGTAAAATGTAAAGCTTTACTTTTCTGTGCTTTTATTATTTTTAATGAAGGAGCAGGATTTTCCAATTTTTTTGACAATTTCCTTCTCTTTCTTCTGTGCAAAAGAAGATGATATTACATAAGAACATGTGGTACACGATACACGGTTGGTCTAGTGATCAAATGGATTACCAACATGAGATATTCTCCATGCCTTTGCAAATGAATGAAAAGTCCTGTCGGAGTAAAAAAAAGAGCATTTTCAATTTTTTCTTGGCACTGCAGGGCTCTTGAGATGTCTTTTATGCTCTTCTTTTTACTTTTTACACATCCAAATATTCCTTGCTCGGATGACAAAAGGACATGGTTGACTTTATAATGTGTTTAGTGTGAGTTCTCTCTCTCTCTCAAAATCCTCTTCAAAAGCCTATCTAAAGAATAGAAGAATAGAAGAAGAAGAGTTAAATATACCTACATGACATGATCAAGTGACAATGCTCAACTATTGTACATGAAAGATGTAAATAGTAAATAGTAAAAGTATATCATTTTACAATATATTTACATGTGTGCATGCATTGTAAATAGGATCAAGTACATTCTAAATCAAATATGGATTTAACCACACCATACACAGGTACAAAAGCAAAAACCAAGAGCCAAAAGCCAAAAAAAATAAGAAACTGTGGCATGGAATAGACACTTAAATTCAAATCTGCGATGCTTAATGCTTAATGCTTTTGCTTCGGTTTATTTCCTTCTGCATACCTTTTAGTTCCACACAGATTACATTAAACAAATCAGTCTCGCTCATCATACTCACTAAAATAAATCGGAGATGAAGAGGAAAAGAGAAAAAGAGAGAGAAAAAGAATGAAAGAAAATAGGACTGTGGAGAAATAAATGAATTGGAGAGTTTTTTCAATTTTTTTTATCAAGACAACATGCAATGCGTCCTGTGCGTATGGTATGTTTAAGTGCGTGTGCGTACTATGAATATACTATAATATATTATTATACATGCATCCAGATTTTCCGTTGTCCATTGTCAATGTGTTTTTATTAGATTGTGACATATTTGACAAAGTACAGAAGAGTACATGAGAGAACAAGTCGGAGAAGGAGGCAATGACAGGATTTCATATGACATACATTTAGGAAGAATAGAGAAAAAACAGCCCTGTAATTTATCTCATGTCACTCGGACTAATCTTCTGGCAACTTGAAATATTACACGTTAATTCATAATCGGAATCCACATCGTAATCGTAATTCGTAGTACGTGTCCAGTTCTGAACTTTTTTGTCACATGTCCTGGATCCTGGATATCAACTTTTGAAGCTAAATTAAGATCAGCTTTTCAAGTTTTACTGTGTTTTGGCTTAAAATTATACTGCATCTCTGTCTCGTATGTATTACGGATGATTACATAATGTGTAAAGTGCCAAAGAAAATTTTCTTGTTCCAGTTTTAGCTTTCAAGTTCACCTATATAATTTCATCCCATATTTTTTTGTACAAAAGTCACCGAGACCTAATTTTGTAATCGAATTATAGCCCACTTACTTTGTACGTTGACGGTGCAAAATAAGTAGAAAAAATTATCAAAATGGATTTGGATTCGTTTTACTAAACTTTTACTCTCTAAATGAAAGGAATACCGTCATTTGATTTCATACACTGAAATTCAAAACTTAAAATTGTGGCCTACAAATTTAAATTCAAATTGGTTGGGTGCACTCTGAATTTTAGACTGTACTGTTTGCTGTTTACTGTTTACTGTTGACAGTTGAAAAGTTGAAAAGTGAAAATGATAAATTATGAAAATCAAAATTGTATGTAGGATTTCTCGTGCTGAAACATTGGCGTAATAACACATGTACGTCTAATCTCTACTCTTTCTTTCTGCATATCTTTCTTTCCTTCTTTGCCACTGTGTGTTCTTAGTTCTTACATTATCTTTTCAAGTCAAAGAGAAAGCGTATGTAGCCATTTAACTGGATAATGATAATTTACTCACTTGAGTAGCAATTACGATGTAAGTATTTCAACTGTCGGACTGATGATGAATTACTATTTCAAGGAGTCTCCGATTCACCATGTACATCTCATCAAAGGAAAACAACTACCGACACTTTGTATCTTGTATCTTGTTTCTTGTTTCTTGTTTGTATTTACTTGTACATTCTATAAGTAGAATGATGTTGCGGAGATGTTGGGCTATCAAAAATACATACAACCATATTTGACTTGTACCAAACATTACTATTACTTTTATGTACATGTATGTACTCTTGGGATACAAATCAAACATGAAAAGAATATACGCAAGATACTAGAAAAAAATGACTCCTTTTTTCCTCATTAATTCTTCAAATGTCGCAGGGCTGCTTCACTAGTCATCAGAATGATTATTATTGTGATTATCTTCTTGAGCCTTGATTCTTGAAGACTGAAGATGCACAAGAAGAAGCTTAGTTTTCCTCTCCATTGTGTCTACTGTCTAGTGTCTCCTGTCTAATGTTTATTTGTACTTTTTAATTGAAGCGGTGGATTGTAAAGCCCACCGTTCTTTGTATTTTGTACTGTAGATATGCCTGCTAATGATTCCATGTTTTACTCAATGTGTTGTGTGTCAAAGACACAATCTCAATGTTACTGCATTTAAAAATCCAAGCTCCAAAAAAATCCGTTCCTTCTGGACGAAAGGTATAGTGAATTGTGTATTTGGGTCATTTCTTTACTTTTTGCCCTACTTCTACGTATATCTTTTGCACATAATTTTATCATGTATTTTTAACCTAGAGTCGATAAAAAAGTCAGCAAAGATAAGGGGAAAATAAAAGAACATTAAACGGATAACTTACAAAAACGTACTAAAAGATGGACAAAAGATAAAACTGCATCCAGATTTAGATAAAAAACTGCAATTTTGCTTTTCTATGTTACGTTTGCATCAAAAAGGTTCAGATTTCTTTCACGGACTTTTTGAAACAGTTCTGAGTTGCAGTTGTAGTATCTCAGTATCTCAGTTTTTCCACCCACTTGTTCTTTGTAACTTGCAGTCATAGTTTGCACGTTAATCGTCCAAAGTTACAAAGTGAAAATTATTTGGATAACTTCAAGTGTAATGGCCGAGACGACTTTTTTCTTCCAGCCTCTTTTTTCTTGTCTTAGTCTCCTCGCCCCCGTTTTGAGTTTGACTTTGAAAAAATAAAAATAACGTTGTCATGAGCACACGTGTATGCTCAATTCTCCATCCTTGTGCTTTAGACATGTACAATGTACAGATTACAGATATTTAGGCCTCCTTGTGGACTATATATTGCCCATTTAAACCTCCGAGAAGAAGGAACGAGCGAACGTCGAACTAGAGCACAAAAGTTGTTCACATTTTCTCATTTCAATCATACCGATCCTCCTGATTCCTGAATCCTGACACATGATCCACACGCTCCTTTATCCATGTAGTACATAAGGCAGTAAATAAATCCCAAAGTATTTCAAACTGTTCTCAAATTCTACATTCGGCATTCGGCATTCTATATTCTACTTGTTGTGTAAGAAACGGAAGAAACGTGCTTCACTCGGTATTTAGCATTGGTATTTGCTCATTCACAGTTTACACCTCTTTCTATTTCTTTCTCTCGTTCACTTGGTTATTTGAGTTGACTTGGACTCTTTCAATTTTCAGTCCATGTACCAATGTACCATGTACAATGTACAAGGAGTTGGTAGTTCCTACAGATAAGAAAACACGTAAGCTTATTTTGTATATAAATACTTTTGAGTTGTGATGTAGTGTACAGAGTATGGAGCATGGAGATTTTACAACACAATCTCATTTCAATTTCCATTCCCCATTTTCCCCATTTCAATACACACACGAGTAGGATTAGGGTAACACACAAGGAGGAAAAATCATACATTAAAATACCTCTAACAAGCAGTTTCTTGTAGTCATACATGTACAATGTATAATATACATGGTGCACGGTGCGTCTCATATTCACGTAATTTAAGTACAAAGCTTTTAGTTTACGTCCGGCAAATCATCTGTGCAGTAAATCGTAAATACCAACACCAACAGTAAGGGTAATATATAAAGATGCACAACGAGATACAGCATACAAAATATAGCATAGAGCCTGGCAACTTTTAAAGAAAGAAAGAGGGAGAAACCAATCCAAACCAGACCAGACCAGAGCAGCAGTTCAATTATGTGAGCGGAGAGCATTACATTTAAGAGTTAAGCAATGAACAGCATGTAAAATTACTTGAAAGAATGTAAGCATATTTCATACGAAAGTACATAGTCGAGTGTATTCAATATTACGTGTGTGCATATAATGTATAATGTATATATATCTATAGTAAATAGAAAAAGAAGTGTTACCGTTTAAAAAATGTGACTGCTGTAAAATGTAGTCTCTTTCAGTTTGCCATTTAGCAGTTACGATAGCCGATATCCCGTTCTCCCTCTCCTCCTTCTCCTTCTCTCTCTCTCTCTTCTCTCCGTCTCAGCTAACTTATTACTATTACTTTGACATTATTTTAGAAAAGTTATGTCGTTCCGTTGCATTGAACTGTATGCCATGTAGTTAGCACTCGAGTGAGCGAGTTCTAGTTCTATTTCTCTATATAGTTGGAATTGGAATTGAAATCAGAGTGAGAGAGTTAGAGTTAGAGTTGGAGGTTTGAGGATAGGAGCTCTGATTTTTTTTCTACTTGTGCTTTTCTCAGTCTGAGTTTCAGTTTAGTTTTACTGTGTGTCTTATTCTATGGCCTGTGTTTTATGTTTTATGTATAGGTATACATACATGGATTTTGTGTATGGGTATGTCAAAGTGTAACAATCCGTTTCAACTTTCAGCTTTTGCCTTTACGGGCCATTTGAAGGAACACATGAGCACCTTTTTTCTACAGTTATTTTACTTGAAACTTTCACTCTTTTAAATTCTCTCTTGTCTTGGCCCTCTCGTTAGCTCTGGCTCTGGTTGTGTGTTGCAATGCACGTTGCGTGAAACTGGAAAGAATCACAATGTGGAGCAAAAAACTGTCCGTGTTAAAAGTTCTAACCTACCCAGTCAAAATGCCAAATGTCAAATGTCAAAGGAGCCAGATCTAATTGTTATTATTTGGGCAGGGACTTTGCTGACTCCGTTGACTCAGTTTTCTTTTGCGTTTTAACCTCGCAGACTGGAGGCTGGAGACTGGAGATTGGAGATGTTTGTGAATGTGCAAAACATCTGTCTTTATTCCTGAGGTTCTATCTGAATGCTGTATTCTACAATATATTCCACGTACATGCTTTCTTGCGTTTTGGCGTAATAAATCAGTGTATTTCCACGGTTAAGTATGTTTATAGAGTAAAGCGTCATGGACCTCACATCCATTAACAAGTATAAATACAACAAGCAAACCAGAGAACCAGAGAACGAGAGAACCAGATTTCTTGGGAGCAATACAAAAGATACAACGAATATTCTTAATGATATGAATAAGAGATTCAGAAGAGACTCATTGTCACCATCCTTGTATATTTTGTACACTGTACATTTTCTCTACATGATACATGATGTATGATATGGTAGGCAATTCTGGTCGTTGAAGATTGTCAACGACAGTTTAGCTCATCGTTACACAAGAATCTTCCCCCAGTGGATCGTCCTTCTGTAATAATCACCCTCGCTGTACAGTGTAATAACAATAATAATAATAATAATGATGGTGGTTGCCTTTTTTCCTTGTACACTCCTTTATGCAAGAGGACAATGACGTGATGCCTCAGTGGAAGTAGAAATAGAATATGAAAAGCGATAAGAGAGGGATGAGCATAAAAACGGGAAGAGAGGACAATAGATAAATTATTACTGTTCACTGTTTTCACCCCTTTTGCCACATTTAGGGAATACTGGCTGCTGTATTCTGGATTCTGGAGGCTAAACAACCTGTATAATGTATGATGTATAAAATATGTAATGTGTATAGATATTCAATATGCACAAAGTCTTTGCCTCCCTCTTTGGATGATTATGACTGATCACTGATACTGCAACTGTCATCTCTGCCGTGTTACAGATCCCAAATGCACAATGTACAAAAAGAATCACAGTAGAAAGTAGAAATGAAGGTTACCCGCTCCTTTTAAAATGTAAGACTTATATTTAATCCCACACACATTATGGGTAATGTTTAAAAGTATAGTTTGTGAATATCAGTATGTTGCACTTTTCTTTTAAAAAATGGAATAAAATCAGCATGTTTTCCGTGTGAGGTCTGTGTTGGTGTTGGTCTTGGTGTTGGGTTTTGTAGGGGAGAAAAATATTTATTATTTATGTGTCCATTCCTGTACATTTGACTCATGTCACTACTCTTGTACAAAAAGGGAAAATATACCATTTAAGCCATTAAATGTTTTGCGCTCACATAAAGAAATTTAACTTTAAAATTCCTGGATTCCAACACTCAGCATTTAACCCTATACAGTCTAAATAGGAAGCTGTATAAAACTGAAGCTAAGCTTCTAGGTTTTTTGGTGACTCAGATTTGAAATCTAAAGTCCAAACATGAGGATTTTGTTGAGGAATGTTTTTTAAAAAAAGTCAAATTTACTTGAAAAGATTGGATAGGATTGGATTGACTCATCACCCAAGTGCAATGTACTAGTAGATACTGATAAATATGTGTTTTGGACGTTGTATGTGTTTTGAAGATAAATTGTACTTGTAATAAATTTAGAACGTGACAATATCCAAAAAGAAAAATATCCTTTTTAAGGATGAAAGTTTTAAATGGTAAAAATTTCACTCCTGTTTATGTTTATCAACGTACTTGTGCTTGGACTTAACATATACAAAGTACATAATATAAGTTGTACAATGAACAAGGACAATAAATAGTTTTCTTCATAAATTTCACTCAAGTGGCACTAAAAGAGATTAGAAAACTGCTATTACCGCGATTGTCACTGCTGTACAGTGTACACTGAACTGTGATCATTGTTCACAAGAATCCTTACTAATCATACAGCATTTGTTAGATTTAGTTGGAGGACAGCACAAAGATTTTTTCCTGTTCGTCGCCTCTTTTCTATGTATTTTTATGTATCTTTGGCTAAAGCTACTATATGACTTGAGACTTGAGATCTATGCCCATAAATGAAACAACTAATAACTGTATACAGTCTGTCACCATAAATAAATAAATAAATAAATAAACAACTGACGATTCCTCGTTGAGGAAAATACTTGAAATGTACAAAATTATAAGACTGTGAGTACAAAAGTAGAAGTGTGAATTTTCAGTCGATTGTCCTTTCATTTGCCAAATTTATTCACAATTCACAATACCGGTTTGCAATTTTAAATGAATGAAAAATACCACTAATTGCTGATTGTCCAGCTGTTTACCTTTTGGATTTTACTCGGACATATAGGTCATTCTGAAACAGGTCTGAAAGTTATGGTGCTGAGACTCGCGAATTGAACACTGAGATTTAAAAGATGACAAACGACCAATACCCATTTTTCGTCGAAGTCACAAATTATATTTCCATTGTCTGTGAACAGTGAATAATGAAGAATGAACAGCTGAGCGCTGAGCATTGAGACCCTCAAGACGAAAGCATGCAGCAAAACATACATAAATTTCCCTAAACAAACGCATGCATGATTTCTCTTGAATTCAAAAATACTGTGTACGTCTAATGATGATGAGCAAGTCGGTCACTTATTTGTATTCATGAAGTACATGAAATATAATAAAAACTCTCAAATGCCATACGAGAGTGTAATTTTGTCTAGAAAAGGGAGGAAATTTAAGAGTAAGACAGAAATTAAAACCAAAAATGGACAGGGTGACTTCCGTGAGAAGTGAGAAGACGTAAGAAAAATACAAACACAAACACAAACACGAACGTAATGAAAAGTCATGTGTGAGAATGGAAATGGAAATGAGTTGTCTCTCTTGATTTCTCTCTCCCTCTTTTTCCTGTCACAAAAACATGTTATCAATCTTCCCAGTGATCAGAGGCCGGAGACACTGTGTTCTGTAATTGCATAATCCTCAAATCTCACAGAACACTCACAAAAGTAAGATTCAAGTCTAATGCAATGAACGTGTGAGCAATGAGCACTAGCTTAAATAATATAAATACACACAATTTAAATGGGTAAAAACACTTGAAAACTTGAAACTTTCCCAAACCACAAACGCCCTTCTGTTTGACTGGGTACAAAATACAGAATAAAATTATTTTGAATGTGCATTACTTACTTTCACCGCAAGGTATCTTTATATTTTCATTTTGTTTTGTTGTACCAAGTTCTTGCATTGCTACTTAAATAAATAATTTACATTATTTATCATTTTCATACATAATTACTCTTCTTTTCCACGTTGTATTTAACTTGAGCTGTAACTTGAACAGAGCAGTAGAACAGAGCAGTACAGTATTTTAAGAAATCATAATGTTGTACAAAGTGGATAATCAAGTGACGATGAGTAATATATCTTCAATCTACAGTTTAGATGTTTGTGCTGCTCCTCATTTATCTTTCATCTTTCATCTGGTTTCGGAAGGTGGACTGTGGATTCGTTTAATTCCTCCTCCATTCTAATTTGAAAGGGCTTAAAGAGGCGTAAAACAAACAAGTTAACACAAAATGAGTAAACATACCAAAATAAGACTACCCCTTGCTTGAGAAAACAGTAAACAGTAAACAGTGTAGGAAATTCAATATAAAATATACAATGCAGCCAAGAAACTGCCTGATATGGTCATAAAGTTTTAAATGTCGATAAAAAACTACTTTTCTACTTCAAGTACGAGAATTTTATTTATTGAAATTTGAACTGTACGCTGTAAGTTTTAGACAGAGTCAAGAAGAGAGAGAGAGTATTAACGACTACACAAGTTAGGTAAGTATATTAAGTATTAAATTACTCGTGTACGACTGTGTGAGTAGCAGTTAATGGAAATTATTGTTGGATCCTAGCCATCCACATCACCATTATCCACCATCCACAATCCACAACCGACCGAATGTCAAGTCAAACATAGGATATTATTGATTACATAGGAAGAGAGTTTAAAAAAACTCGTGTCTGAAAAGCCTGTGCATTTTGTACTCCTCTAAAATGGTTGCATCTCTAATCTTTTGTATGTTTTATATACATGTGCAATGTGCAGTGTATACTGTATAATATTATACATACATTGGAAAAGAATCTGAATTCTCTCCTTCTCTTTTTGGGCAGGGGCACGGTAATCCATCAAATATGCCAAGTATCTCATTTAACCTCACATACGAAATGCACACGCATTTATACACATTGTATACGCATTACATATCTTTGGATTGCATCTAGATTCTAAATTCTAGATGCACCAATATTATCTCCATACAACTACTTCAAATACAATTTTGAATTGCTTCTTCTTTTTCTTCAAAGTCTGCCTTCTTTTTCATCTTTCAAAATTAAATTTTTGAAAATGAGACATTTTTCCTTAGTTTCTTTCTCTCTTTCTCTATCTCTTTTTCTTTTTCGCTCCTTTACCATACTACGATCCTCCCGTTTACTCATCACTCATCAATAGTATCGTGAGCCTTATGAACTATGAAGATAATTGATAATACAAAGTTTTACTTTTACGCGTTTTTAATTCTTTTCAGTTTACCTTCCTTTGAGTTTTTGAGTTTTTGAGTAGGAGGAGGAGGATTTTACAATGGGAGACTTACTGCTGCTTGATGATCCATTAACCTTTAAGTACTACAGCCACAGCTAAACACAGAGGACGTAGTACGGTGCATGGTGCAGTGAATAAAATTTTTTATATGCACTTTAACATAATGATTTTGATTCCTTTATTTCCTTTTAACTTTGACTCGCGTGAATGAACGAGTGAGTGAATGCACAATAATAAGTAAATGTTCTAAGCATATTTTACTAGAGAGAAAATGTACAATGATTTAAAAAGTGGTATACATTATACATGTTATTAGGAATTGCCAAGATTGCCGAGATCTAGAAATCAGAATGATTATGTACAGAATTCAAATAGAATTTTCTTTTATTCCAGATTCCAGACAGATTCATTTTCCTCTCAAGTTTTCTCATCCATCCGTATAAAATACAAAACAGTAAAAGTCGATAGTCGGTTTTCATCTGTATTTCTATGTTTGGGTGTATGAAAATGTTACCGTATTTTTGTGCATAAAAGTTGGCCTTTGTGGTCTCTTCCTTCTCCTTTTCCCTTTCAGATTTCGACTTTTGGCTGTTTAACTCGCTCCTTGCTTGCCTTTTCACTCCATCAGAAGATCAACGAGGGAAAACGCTTCCCGTCAACTTTGAATATCCGTTTAGAAACAGGCATGTAAATACATGCACATGACAGCATGCATTTTACAATCAACATTTTGGTGTACATACTACATCCATGCGGATGAAGGAAGTGCACAGAGTCAAAAGTCACCCCTGTCTATTGAACTGTACACTCGATTTTGTACTGGATTGTGAATTGAGAATTCCTGCTCCTTAGTTTGGCGTTTGCCTTAAATATACATACACATAAATATTAGGACATTATGCTGAAATTTTACATGAGTGTGCAATGTGCAAAGTAACCCAAGTTAGTGAGTGCAGTGGCTGAAAGAGGTACCGAAAAGGGTCGACGGACCGTTGTCGATTGTCGACGGTCGGCATTGAAGATGGGAAATTTTGTATTTTGTATATTTAATTTCAAGTGCATATACTTGACTTTTTTTATACAGTATTTTCAAAGAATACAACAATGTACAATAATACATACACAAATACAAGGATTCGGGACATAAAAAAGCTGCTGTGACTTTTACCCTGTTTTTGTGGTCGGAATTGATAAAGGAAAAAGGAAAAGTATCATAAGCAAGCCCACACTCATTCATCCACTTGACTTGTTAGCATATGTAGATATACTAGTACAATTTACAATAGGAAATATCAGAAAGTTGATGCAAAAGGCTTGCAGATATGCTCTCTAAAATTGGGATTATTTTATTTTTACATGGAGAATTTTTCCTCAATTTTCTCCTCTCTCCTCTTTTTACCGATTAGTCCCTTTCATTTCCTTCAAAAAATCATCATCGTTGACTTGACGTTGGAGAACTGCCCATCTCTTTCTTCCTCGTGGTTCTCTCTCTTTCTCTTTCTTTTGTCTAGTTAACTGGAAAAAATTTGGAGGGAAAAATTAATGGGCGGAGAAGGCATGGACATATTTTGGATGCTTTTCAGTTTTATTTTTTACCCGAGCTTTGACTTTGGCTTTGGCTTTGACTTTGGTGAATTTTTTTTTCAGATCCCTCTCGTTCTATTTCTCTCTCTCTTTCTCTTTCTCTTGTACTGAATGAAATGGAATTTTAAATTACCCTTCAAGTTTTAAGTTGGGCCTGCCCAGTACCATGATTATTATTACTTTGAGCTTCCGATGTACAAGAAATTATTATTAGGGATCTGGGTAGACCGTAATGTTACATGTACTCTCCTACAAATACATACAAATGCTCTACTCTGTTGTGTACGGAAGAAGAATGTGGAGAGAACTCATTATGAAATCCACCAAAGTTGTGACACATGTGTTTCGGATGATAAGCTCATTTGTAATCTGTATTCGGTATTCCTTATTCTGTACTCTGTATTTCGTATAATCTGGTTAATGATGTGAGAACATTTATGTTTCCATTTTCAAAACTCCATCCGTCCGCTTTCATCTTTGCTCCGTCCATTTCACATTTCATTATATTTTCTATTCTGATTTTTATTCCTTTCTAATTTGTTGTCAGAACCGTACAGTTTTTCTCATTTTCAAACATTTTTGTCCCCCAGTTTTCATATAAAATACATATAAATTTTACCACACTCTAAACTATAAACTCTAAACTGGCCACTGCATTTGAATCTACATTTAGCTTTTTAAAAAATAGCTTTGTGCTTTGTGCATTGACTTTTAAATGTCCCTCTGGAATCAAAACATAAAAAGCTTACAAATTGAAACTTGACTTGACTTGTAAAGCCAGAAACAATAAAAATAAATTTGCATGGATGGAGAAAGAAAAGTGCAGTCAAATAATTCTAATGAAGACAATGACAATGGAATGACAATGACACTGGACTACTTTTTGAATAGTTTTAAGGCTGTTTTGTATTAGAAATGTTCCTTTGTCCTCCTATAAAAATTTAGAAAATCCTCGGGTAAAGTTGTGAAAGAGACTCATAATTGAAGAGAAAATGGGCTCCCAACATCAACACAAAGATAAAGAGAAAGAGAAAGCGGCGTAGAATGAGTACAGAGGAACAAAAGAACAAAAACAAAACTCATGGGAAATGGAAAGCAGTGAAGAGAAAAGAAGAGGAGAAAACTGAGAGAAGTAAAAGCAAATAAGCACATGAATGTTAAAAGTGTTATTGTGATTACAAATACAAATACAAATATAAATACAGAAGTAGAAACACTATACGCGTACTCTTTATTATAATACAAGTAAATATAAAAGTAGATAGATATGTTTGCCTATAGGGAAATGGTGCGTGTATATTGTACGTTTGTAAAGCAAGAAGCAAGAGATACGTATACGACGGAATGATGCAATCCTTATCCTCTCATTCTGGGTTTGGTTTCTTGAGCAAGAACAAGAGAAGAAGTTGGATTCGGATTCGGATTTGGAGTTTGGATTTCCACAAAAGTGATGGTAGAAAAGATAGGTATTGTATCTAGTATCTAGCATCTCACAGTAATGGTTATACGACAACGACCGACCAACTTATACAAGATTATGCAAAAAAGGCTCTTTAGGTTTCTCGCCTTCGTCCTCATCCTTGTCTTTGTTCTTCTGGCTGTGTTTGTGTTTGTGGATTCTAGATTCTAGGGATTCTGCAATCCTACCGTCAACTCTTTCTTTCGGTGTAAGTATATTTATATGGTACGTCGCTCTGACTTTTCCATTGCAGGGAGATGTAAGAAAGGCATCAACCGACAACCAACAACAGACAACCGACAACCGACTGCGTGGATAGACCGGCGGAGTTTTGAGTGTAGAGTTTGTAGTTTTGAGTTTTGAGTCTCGAGTTTTGAGTTTGGAAAGCGGAAAACGAAAGCACAATCTGAATGCAAAACAAAGGATGTAAGCGGATCAAAATACGACAATGTGATGCTAAGTAATTCTAGTACATGGGGATGGTGAGATGAGCATTGAGTGTCTTTCCATACTTTTCACATTCTCGCTTTTCTATTTTCTCTCCTCTCTTCTGGCGTACATTGTTTTCTACTTTCTATATAATATATCTATATAAAATCTACTGCGGGTACACACTACACACTACACACATTTGTGTTTTCAACTCTACAACTCTACAACTGGCAAGAGCAAATGGAGACGTAACTTTTACTTTTACTTGTGTATAATGCACGAGGGAAAACAAGTATTATGTATAATAATAATAGTGTTGTATGTTGCGGCGTGAATTCCCACCAGCGCTTCCTTTTTCTCATGTACATTTAATTTTTAATGCACTCTCAGAACGCACTGTGTACTGTTTGCTGTGTGCTGTTTACTGTGTAACATGAGATGAAAGTTTGACCTATATATTTTCTGTCTACATTTCCACTCCACGTTTAATTTTGGGCTGCAATGGAGAGAGGACCTTTGGAATTGACGTTTACGTTGGGTATGAGATGCCCTTTTTGTCATTTATTGAATGCTGAATTCTGGATTCTAGATTCTAGATTCTGGATTCTGGATTTGGATTTGGATTTAACTGTTAAGTTTTTTGTGCTTCGTGTATTTGACTTTGACTCTCCATGAACTGTTTAAAAAACTCTTTGAGACAACTCTCGGATTTCAAAAGTTGGAAATCCGAGGATTTCATTTTCTCTCTCTTTGTGTTTTACTATTCTTACTCACTTCTTACTTCTTACTGCCATGAAGCTTTCTCAGTTGTTCTTTCTCCGTGACTGTGATGTCTACTCTTTACTCTTTACTCTTCAGTCTTGAGTTTTCAGTGCTAAGATTAGAACATGAGGAAAAGTGACGTAAATACATACAAGAGTGCATATGTGTAATGTGCTTGTAGTATGTACAAAAGTATAAAGTGTGTAAAAAATGTTTCGCATGGAAAGAAGGCTCAAACTAGGATTTTGAACGTGGATGTACCCACACATATTTAGGATTTAAGAGAGAAGATGAAAACAAGAAAAAAGTTAAATCTCTTTTGAAGCATGAAGTAGGAGATCAAAAATCAAAAACAAGCTATGACGTATGACTATATTATGCATTATGTATTAATGTTTTGTGTAGGACGAAAAAGGACAAAGAAATGAATCTATTCATTGTAGTTCATTTACAGGTAATTTAATGGAACGTGTAACAAGACAGTAAAAGTAGAAGAAGAAAGCGACAAAAGATAATAAATGAAAATCAAACACTTTTATAAGTTCATCATTGTTCGTATCTATTTTCATTGCTTTTATTACAGGAGAAAATTCCTTCCATTATTTTCCTTTACTTTCACCTTAATTTATGCACATGACGTGCTAAAAAGTGTCACATGATAATAATACATTTAATTTCAAAAAATAATGCATTTAGTAGCAAGTACCTGTATCTACATTCTACATCACCAAAAATACGTGTCACAAATTACATAAAAAAGTGTTACCTTAGCAACCTTGACAACAAAGTCTGCCTTGTCTGTTCTTTTGTAAGACTTTTACATTAATTTTAACATTGAACAAAGGCGGATCAAAGGCAAATTTGTTCATTTATTACAATTTTGATTCAAGAAATCAAATTATCCTCATATTTTTAAACTTGCACTGTAAATGTAAAATTCTTTCATTTTCCTTGCGAATAAAAGAAACTAATCCATGTTTCTCTTTTTCTTTTAAAAAGAAAAAAGAAAGTGTTATACACGTGTGAGTAAAACCTATTGTGCATTGTGTATTGTGTATAAATGTATTATTCATCTCAATCTCAATCTCAATTGAACTCTAAACTCATTTCGTTCCTCGACAAACGAATCAATAATACATGGACAGTAAATAGTAAATAGCTCAAGTAGACTTTCAAGTTGAGTGACTATGCACACAAAACACAAATAAAAGTTCAAGTTGTGACAATGGAAAGGGGAAATGGTGGAAAATGGAGGAAAGAAAGGAAAGGAAAAGAAAGGGTTTAGACATGCTACAATGAATATCCTGTTGACTATTACTTTTGAACTGTAACATGTAAATAATGTGTATCTGTGTGAGAGGGAAGCTGAATCCAAAGCTCAAGTTTGATGACAAGACACAGTACTGATTGGTTCAAAAAGACATCATGGATGAATTGTCCCAATGGCCTGGAGTCTGAAGTCTGGAATCTGGAATCTCCTTTCTCCTTTTTTCTTCCGTCTCCGTCGCCGTCAAAACTGCATCCTACATGCACAATGCACAATGCACATGATCAACTGCAAACCCTCTTGAGAATGAAAGGGTTTGATTCTCAAGTTTTGGACGTAAATTGGACAAATGCGGATATACAAAATAATAATAATAATAATAGTAAAACTGTAATAGTATGACAGAAATCTTCAAAATGTCAAAAATACAAGATACATATTACATATGTTGCATTATTACGCGTAGTGCGTACTACTTTTACTTTTACTATTACTATGACGTTTTGAAAAGATGTGAGAAGTAATGCAGGAAAGAGGAAGGATGAAGTGAAGATTCCATGTTTCATGCCAAAATCCGGCACTGAGCCAAGCCGTTTTCAAAAGGAAGGAGGAAATGCAACTCAAAACTCAACGACTCAAGTCAAAGTCAAAGCCAAAGCCAAAGCCTGAGTCAGTGCCAGATCCAGAAACAGAATCAGAATCAGAGTCAGTCACACTTGCATGAAGATATTCTATGTGGTGTACTGACGTTTCTCCAGATCTTTTCTTTCAAAAAAGATGGAAGGAGCATCAGAGAAGTGCAATTCATGCAAGTCCCATTCCTTTCTCTTTTTCTATCCATACATTACAATGCAATGCACTTCTGTAGGACATTGATACGAATATCGTAAAGTGCGTCGGTACATTCATTTTATGGACAGACATTCCAGTTAAAGTATATTATGTTGAGATAGCTTCTGCACCTTGTGCCATAACTATGCCGAATACTCCTGCTAAAAGTGTCTTGTATCTATCGATTACTGCACTGGATTGCATTGGTGAATCGTAGATGCGTATTTTTAACCAATAAAACGTTTTATTTCTTTGCATTGTCATGCTCTGCATTCTCTGTTGTGTATTCTGTATTCCGGTTCCTCTCCAAGTTCATTCATACTCTATTTTCTATTGTCTATTGAGTATCGAGTATTGAACACTGAGTATCGAGTGTTGTGCGTGACTGGTGTGCTTTGGTTTATGCAGTGTCAGTCCCAATGATGCCCCAATGATGATGACGACATGACCAGTGAACAGGGAAATGTTATGAAGAGAAAAGGCAATATGTCTCTCTCTCTCTCTGTCTGTCTCTCTGTTGCACTTGAAAATCAATACATAATAAGGATTTTGTACAACTCTAAAGAATTGAAGAATCCCGGATTTTATTTGCTACAACAGCAGAAAAAAGAAGGGAACTGAGCATTGAGCATTGAGTATATACAGAAATATTGTATGAACTGGGAAATAATATAGATGCATTACTTATTTGAAAGAGATTTAGAAAAATTTAGTAGACTTTTTTTGGAAACTGGATTTAGTTGGGACAATCTCTTTTTCTCTGTTTCTTTCTCTCTCTTTCTGTTTCTTCCCTTTTCACTTCTGTTACTGTCACTCTTGATCTTGATCCTCATCCCGTTATGTATACATTTAGATACTTATGTGGAGTGTTTGGGAGCTGGAGCTGGGAGGCGTTGGTGTATAAGTTTATGGTGTACGGTGCGTGTGCAAGTGAGTATGCCTGCAGTTTGCAGGGATTTCCAAATTGAGGTTCACTTGTAGAGTGTAGACTGTAGAGACGTGGGGAATGAGGGAATGAATGAAGTTGCACTGGAATAGAAAAAAGCCTCTTGAAGGTTGAAGGTACAAAATCAATAGATGCACATACAACATACAATATACAGCTTTGTCATACTTCTCCTGAATAAGCACAAGGAAAAAGAAGTAACTTAATTTCAACACACACACAGCATATAAGAGACAAGAGGTAGATGGAAATAAAGTATACAGAAAGTTTTTGTGTAGCTTTACATAGGAAAAGAATTTAGATTCAAATACATCTATTTTGGATACACACAATACTCAGTGCTACACATCGTACACTGTTGAAGTTGAAGAAGAGATGAATGAGTTTTCAATATTTCAAGTGTGTTAAGGAGGTGTCAGAGATTTGAGATTTTTGGACTCCCACCATGGAGATTTAACTAGTAAGTTTGTACATTGTACACTGTACAAAGTCTATGTATTGAAATGGAATGGATGAAGATAGTGTGTAAAAGTGTGTATTGAAAAGTGAAAAGAATTGAGAATGAAGATGAGGACGAGAACGAGGACTTCAACTACTTACTCACTTTACATTAGACTAACTTAGTTTAGTTAAAGGGCAGGATGGACCTCATGCTGGTGTTCAGGATGAGAGAAAATCCTCCGTAGTCTGATAATCCCAAAGGGGAAGAAAACAGCTCACAAAACTCCAATGTCGAGTTTTGGAATCATTAAGTTGTCATCGAACGAACGAACCGGCAGCTGTTCTTGATGTATCCAAATCTAAATCCGAATCCAAATCCGAATCCAAATACCAATATCAATGCCATTGCCAATGTCAATGTCAATGTCATTTCCAATGCTAATACTTCTCTCTCTATCTCTTTCTCTCTCTACTTCATTTAGAATTATTTCATACACCGTCTCATTTTTTCCCTCTGTACAGTATGTTTTTTACTCATTACTTGTTCTTTTGATTTCTCTTCTTTCTGTATTTGTGTTTCCTTTTTTTTCATTCACCATTTTTTTTACCAATGCATTTTCTAGTGCATTACTACGATTGCAGAAAATGTCCAAAAATCCAATCACATAAAAATCAAGTGCATGTAGTTTTCTTTTTCCTTTTCCCATTTTCGTGCGTTGGCAGTTGGCAGTCAATGACTTGTATAATGTTACATGTTACGCACTATTCCCATTAACAAAATATCTAATACATTAATATCTGTGTAATAAGACTGTATTGTGTTTTGCTTGTCAAATGTAACTCTTTCTATACATCTTTGTTGATAACTCGGAAGATGTATGAGCAGTCGGTAGTTGGTAGGCGCTGGTCGGCTCTCTTTCTGGTTGAGTCTAGCTGTGCCAAAGCCAAGTTTACTTCTCTCTCATTTTACATTGTATTGTGCTGTTTCAATGTGTTTCTGTGGAAATGTGTCTCAAGTCTAAAGTCTCAAGTTCACTTGAGACACTGAACTAAAACTTGAAGAAAAAGGGCAGAAGAGGAGGAAGATGCTGTTCCATTTCATTCGGGCATATCTTTATCTTTTTGTGCTCTATGTATGCTTTATGGATGGTGAATGGTGAAATATTTTACAGGAAAATTACTTAGATAAACAAAAGCAATTTATTTATGTGTTATGTGTGAGCTCGGCTCAACTCACAAACACTTTGACTGCCTTTTACATCCACACACACGTTTTACTTTGATTCTCTACTGTATTATGTCTCATGTATTACGGATGCACTGCAACTTTATAAAGTGGCAGCGGCAGTGGCATAAAGTCCTCGTCGCAGACTTGAAAAGAGAAAATAATACAAACAAAATCATATATATTACGTATTATACAACACTTTTGGTGATACATTACAAGAATTTCTTTCACAGTAGTTATCACAAGTTGAACAGTTTTTTTCCCTTTTTGGTGAGTCACTTTACTGTTCTATTGTACGCATAAATCTGAATCTGAATCTGAGTCTGAATTTTTTTATGTTGTATGTAAATTGTAAATGTTCTGCCGTCTGTAGGAAATGGAGAAGAAAACGTAAGGCACTCAGACATTCAGTCAAACTAGGGTTTGTTCGAGTTCCATATTCCATATTCCGTATTCCGTATTTAAAAGGATAGGAAATACTCCACAGATAAAATGTAAGAAGGGAATAAAAAGGTCCTTATGAGGAATTGTGGATGATTCCTGTTCCACGGGGGCTTTTCCTGTATTTTATTCCCTTGAATCTAGAATGTCGATGGTCGATTGTCGATTATTGATACATTAGGCGCGCAAAAAGGAAAAAGGCGGAAGATAAAGTATGTTCGTAGTTGGTAATAGGTAGAAAAATGTAGGAAAAAACTCTTGTTTACATGAATTTTTACACACACTTTATAATAACATAAGAAGCTTCAAGAAGATTCAAGATTCGAGTTAAAAAGTTTGAAGGATGAAAGGAAAATTATGTATAATGAAAGAGATGCATACAGAACTGAAAAACAGAGAACAGGAAGCATGAGAAAAATCACAGATGCACTTGAGACTCGAGTCTAGATTCTAGATTCTAGATTCTTTGAGTCTTGAGTTACTAACTGAATAATTTTTATAAAGAAGTCACTATCTTTCTTCCTCCTTTGAATTTATGTATAGTTTTTCCCTTTTTCTTTTGCCTTTTGACTCGTAACTCTTGACTCTTTTTATTCTTGATAGTATTTGCCAAAGAGAGTCAAATGCATGGAAAATGTAGGAAATTTTTGAACCTTGTTTTTTTGTTTAGATTGTTTAACTCTTTTTTTTCAAAGTCTTCATCTTGTGTCTTGTTAGTTTATCTCCTTTTGGACTTAATTACATGCTAACAAGACTATAAAAGTATATGTGCACTACCCTCGTCCGTCACCAGTCTTCAGTCTTTCACCCTCTGTAATGAAACTACTGGTTAAGAGTAGTAATAAAAAAGTTGACTCTATAATCAAAACTGTGCACGGTGAACGGCAAACAGTGAACAAGCATCTCCTTAAAATTTCTTTGGAGTGAAAAGAGGAGCAAAAGAAAAAAATGAGACAGGAAAAAAAGAAATTGAGATAACAGCCAAATACCAACCACCAAACATCTAACATCTAACATCAAACATGGAGTATCAAAATTCCAAGCTGTAAACTAGTTCAAAAAGGCAATACAGGCAGACAACCATATTGAAAAACTTTATTTATGTTTTCTCGTGTCAATTTGGATCTTCTGTTTACATTTTAGATCGGTTCAATAGATGTACGCGCATAGACAAATTTGTTGATAAAATGTGTACAATATACATGGATGATAAAAAGTAGTTCAAATGCTGAAGAAAAAGATCTCAGGATTCAGACAACAGTAAGCATCTCTTGGATACAAAATGCTCTATACTTTCCGATTACTTTGTGTTTTATGACGTCAAGTCTTAATGGAGAGGGAGGAGCAAGTTCTGCAGCACTTTAAACCATGTTTCTCTAATCTTAATTACTACACCACGTTCATGTTGATATTGGTGTTGTAACTTTTACTCTACTTGTTTTTTCTGTCTTCTGTCTTGCCTTCCTTCTCATTCCACAAAAACAATCAATTGTGCTGAGATTCATTGATACGTGTATTCTCGTACGCAGTGTACAATGTACAATGCACATTGTAGATATTTTATAGGAATCACGGAACAAGAAGCAGTACGGCTGTAGGACTGTAATCTGTATCTACTATCTACCATCGATGAAATCCTCCATCAGATTCAGTCACTAATTCATCTACGTTTTTTTTACAATTTACAACGTTGAGATATTTGCTTCTGATTCTGCTCCTGATTCAGCTTCTTCTTCTGCTGGTGGTAGTAGTTCAATTGAATTCAAGTCAATCGAGCACTGAACTGCTTTGAACTAGAACTAGAACTAGAGCTTTTAGACGCCAGCATGAGAATGATGTTGTAAATTGTGAAACAGTTACAAAGTGTACGCACTTATTGCCCGCTATTATATTAATCTAGAAAAATCCTTAAGCCTTAATAGAAATAAATTGAGTGGAGGATGTAAACACCAACAAGGACTAACGACCAACGTCAAAAGAAAGAAGAAAAAAATACATGTGTTCACACTACAAGTTAGTGAAAAAGAAACAAGGTGAAGTCAAACCGTCAAAACCGTGCGAAAGAAAAAGTAGACATATTTTGTACATTTACACGTTTCTGATTTTAAAGGCATGATATTTATTTGTTGTATTTACTAAGAAAATGGAAGAAATAAATGTCGTTAATTCCTAAAAATCTTCTTCCATTAAAAATTCAAGTTTTTCATGAAAAATGTGAGCTACCATGTTTTGTACATTTTGATACAATTCGTGGGAAAACCAGCAAATAAACTATGTACCATATGTATACCAGCATGTAGCATACTGAAGAAAAATCAATCGAAAATCAACCACTGGAAAACTAAAGGGCAAAGTTGAAAGTTGAAAAGCTTCTCATCAATTAAGCATTCCTCATCATTCTTAAATAATTTCCACTCTTTCTGCTCCGCAACTTCAATGCAATGAAAAAGACCAGAAAGCCAGACACGGTAGAAAAAAAACCTCTTAGACTTTAGTGCTACTTTGTGTTTGCATAAACTACATTTAATTATTTCCATGCGGGTATTCAATTTTCAATTCAATTCTGTATGCAATTATACACACAACAACTGAGGCTAAAAAGTCTCAAGTCTTACAACACAAAGCACCAGTGTATTGATTTCTTGTGAACATTTCAAATGAATAACTGAATGAATGAATGAGTAGCTAGCTGACTTGACTAACTTGGTGAATGGAGAATATTATGTTTTTTTACATGTATGCAAAAAATTAAAAGTTGAAGTGAATGTTTCTTTCTTCTCGGTTTCTTGATTTCTTGGTTCGCCACTCGGCTTTAGCTAGTCATAATAATAATAATAATGTACATCTTTTCTTTCTTTCTTTTACAGATGTGATGTGGTCAATACTCATTACTCAATACTCAATACACAGTAGACAGTACACCGTAGAAACTAGACAATGTACACATGAGCATAATACTAATTGCTTTTTCTCCTTCTACTATTAGCATCAGCATCAGTGGAGCCATTAGCAAAGAATTCACTTTTTAGCTTCGTCCAGCTCTAATTATTATTGCAAGTCAAAATAAATAAAATATTTTCTACACAGATGAGAAAGGAGAGAAAAAGAGCAGTTTACACATGTTACTGCACTTTTCACTCTTCACAGGATCAGTTCAGCAGTTCAAGGATTTGTTACATCCGTATAATAATTGATGGACGAGTCCAGACTCTAGAGTACAGAGTTGAAAGTCCAGTGCATTTGATAATCAGTACTAAATTTTGAATTCATAATTCATGATTTCACATACTGTTTAGCAAATAAATGACGTGTTGCCCAATTCATAATTCATAACTCATACATCATACAGTTCACTCATTCATTCATTCATAAATAGCATGCACAAACTCAAATACATAAATAAACAAATAAATCGTCAAAACATATTACAGAGTTTATACTTGAGATTTTTGAACTTCCACTAAATTCATTTCATTAGTCTCACATCCAATCTTTATGAATTTTCACTAGTAACTATTAACAGCGTCCAGACTAATTATAATGCAAATACTTATACATACTTTTTTTAAACTGAGGGAATGAATGGGTGAATAAATGCATAGGAATGAGAAACTGTCCATCCAAACATCCAAACACAAAAAGCAATAATAAAAATAACAATGATAATGACCCATAGAATAATTTAGAGCATACAGCGTACAAGTTATCAGCTCGCTTTCTTTGCTCATTTTGTGCGTTCATATCCATTAAATTTTATGCAAAGAATATTCGTATTCTTAAGAACACACATTGTACATTGTAGATGTAAGGAAATTATGTGGAGACACAAAATCTAAATCTCAAAAGAAAGATGGAGACAACCAGTTGTAGTAGAATGTAGAATGTAGATGCAAGTATACAGTTTCACAGATACTAAGTAGTGGCTATTCTAACTTCTACATTCTACATCTTTTGTCTGTTTATATTATATTTTCTAGTTATGAAAGAAAACCCGTTCTTATTGAAACACTGATAATATTATTCTTCTTCTCCTCTTCATATCTACTTTTGAGTTAATAAGTCAAAAGACAAAAAATCAGCAGCATACATAAAACCTCAGCAATTCACTTATGCAGCATTCAGCCACTTGGACGACAACAACTAAAACTACTACGACAAAAAAACGATGAAAACGACTTGGACTTCAGAGTAATGATAACCGTAATGATAATTGAGTGTTTGATGAAGGACCTCAGTGGCTGTACATTGTACATTGTACACTTTAGATTGTATATAATTCATTTACTCCTTTTCATTCACACACTTGTCCATTGAATTCGTAAGCGGGACTAACTACTAAACACTGAAAACTATAAACACTAAATAAATGGAACTGAGAACTACATGAGACTATTGTGAGTTGTGTGAGCCACAAGACTTTTATATATTTCATAGGAAAAGAAAAGGAAAAAAAGTTAAAAGTCCTCTTCTTTTTAAAAGGTGTTCTTTTTTCTTTTCAAATTTCTTTCTTTCTTTCTTGTTTTATTTCTTTCCTTCTTTCTCTTCACTTTTCTTTTGTCCAAGCAATTTGTTAAGTAAAAAAAACCATATCCAATCCTTGACTCGGCTCAATGAGAAAACTTAATGTTCACTATCACCATTACTTTTAATATGAGGATCTACAGAATCCAGAATCTAGAATGCAGCATACAAATTATATATATATATATTATACATGTAATAATTTAAGACGATGTAATACTATAATAGAGTGAAGTTTGGAGATAATACGTCGTTAGATTAATTCTGCAGGAAAATGCAAACAATTTATGCAAAATGAATGAGAAAAACGCATGATTTATATTTCTTATCCCCTGTACTGTATTCTATATATTCCGTATTATAGGAAGCGCTAACTACTTAAACTTTTTAAACTACTTAAAGTAAAAAATGAGTAATATCGTGGATAGTTTAAGCAATAGTCCTTACAGCAGCAGCAGCAGAAGCCGTAGATATTTTATATGAGGATTCTAAATGCTAACAAGCATGCTGCACTGCACTTTGAATACAATACACAATACACACGTGATAATCATTCCACGGGATCTGTATAGAAATTTCATATCAATTAAGTTCGTACATGTGTGCAAGTTTATCTTATTTTATGAGTTTTCATTCTATCCTCAATCCACAATCCACAATCTACGTGCGTAATGCTTAATATTACAAAACTACATAAAATACACTTGAACTCTCCGTTCCTCTTTTATCCTTTTCCTCTTTTTATCCTACTCTGCATTTTGAATGAATTTCCTATCATCTCATCCCATCATCATGGCCGTGAAGCTGTGGAGTTGTGAGGAGCTCTTGCTCAAAACCTCGAATCTTCCATTCGAATTCAAATTCAAATTCAAGCTCAAACTTAAACTGAACTTGGCTTTATTTTCTTGTTTCCATTGGTCGGTAGCTGCAATTCCCAATTCTAAAACTGCAAATCAAGTACGATGGCGATGAGGACGTCAACATTGGAATGGAATGGAACAGAATAGAATGGAATGACTGGGACTCGGTTCCTTTTATTATTTGTTCTTTTCCTTCAACATCCAACAACAATAACAATACATAATGTATAATCCGTTGCATCAACAAACGACGAACGACGAACGTAGAAAGATGACGGATGAACGAGGAACGAGGAAGGATGACGAATGGATGTACTGGGCACATTTAATGAAGCAAAATAAAAGGAGAAGAATACTCAATACATGTGTACTTGTGTACATTCAGATATTGACATAACATTATACTAGAATCGAGAATCGAGAATTGAGTGAGCAGGCGGGGAAAGAGAGAATAGATTGATAAGATGTGTATTCAGTTAAGAGATTGTATTATGAAAAAAAAGTTTGTCTCTTTCTCTGTACTCTGTAGTTGTATTTGTATTTATCTCAAGTTTTGTCCTTTTCTTTCATGTTGTTTTGTCCAATGTAATTGTAAAAAGATACTGTATTCTGTATTGCCTGACTATTGAATATGGCAAAGCTTACCCAAGTCTACTTACTTATTTTAGTTTATTTAGTTCCTGCATCTTGTAATCTTGTATTTTGATATGATCAGTCCCGTATTCACCGTAAACCGTGATATTGACTATTGACATATATTATAGAGAAAAGACGGAGGTTGGATCTCTGAACTTAATACAAGAACAAACAGCGAGAGAAAGAAACGGGATTCCTTTTGTACATTGTACATTTATTTATTTATTTGAGCTGACTTACTACATTATAAATTATTCTTATTCCTATTCCTAGTCCTATTCTTTATTCTTACTGTGCATTTCCTATACAGATAATCATAACAGAAAAGTAAAATAAACTTTTAATACAAATTTTAACCCTTTGTCAATATTCAATAAGCCTTACAACACAATGAAGCTACTTCTAACTTGTAACACAAAGTGCATAACATCTGAATACATCAGCATTCTTACTGTATAATACTGCATAATACAAAATAAAAATCCTCTGTTATTTTTTATTCAAGTTGACAGTTTCTGACAGTTTCAGGATTTTTCTTGGTTTGATATCTAATTTAGTTTTTGTCGTAAAATGTAGAATATGAAACTATTGCGGTGAATTTGAGTTGTGAATTCTTCTGTTTCTTGTTTTTAGTTGCAATCTTTAGTTGGCTTCTCATTTTAAACGTTAAATGTTATATCTTAAATGTGAACCTCACAAGTTTAGGTGTAATGTGGAGTCTTTCTCTCTCTGTGTTATGCAATTACCAACATTGATAACAAGCTGGTACAAAAGTTGTAAAAGTCTCAAGTCTCAAGATTCAAGGTGTATTACATAAATAGATAAATCTGTTTCGTTTTCTGTTTCTGTACAAAGTACATTGTCATCATTATTTTTGTAGGTATGATTATCATAATATGTTGAACAGCTTGTGCTTTGAGCTTTGTGTTTATAGACTTCAAACTACTGGCTTAAGTCTGCATGAACAAGAATATCAGGTATTGTCCTGACATAACGAACAATCAATACAGGATGACTTTTATGCATGCTCTGTTATCATATCATTATCTTTATAGGTATTATTTTGTGACTATTCTTGTTTTGCATAACTTGCGTACAATGTGCATTGAACTATGTGTGTATGTTGCAATGGCAAAAATAAATACGGGATTCAATACTACTTAATATTCATATTTATATTCATCATAAAAATGCATGAAGATAAATCGACAATCAGCAAGTTGAATACAATAAAAAGTGCAGAGCGAGAGGACAATGAAAGATATTTAAAGATGCTCAATGCTCAACTCGCATTAAATGCAAAATGCACAAATGCAGATATTCATATCTACAATGTACAATCTACAAATGTACATATTGAATTAAAGCCTGTCCAAATTCTTTATCTTTAAAGCTGTCAAAAGGGAGTCAATCGTCACGGCACGGCACGGCACGGTATTTTACATTTACTATTTCACATCACTGCAAACTGCAATCTTGAATCTTGAATCTTGAGTCGTCAATTTGTGATAGAGAATGGAGAATGGAGGGTACCGTTTTAAAAAAGTGATCCATTAATTGTCTAATCAAGCTGACCAATCCAAGCGGATTGAATTGTTGACTGGTGACTGTTGACAGTCCAGTGATGAATGGATGAATCTTATCAATGGGACAAGACAAGGTCTCCTTTTGCCAATTTATAATTCCTAATTTCATCTCTAATGCTAATTTTAATTCTCAGAGTCCTCTTTCATTAGTCGAGAGCCAATAGTCAATAGTTGTCATCTTCATTTTCATCTTGCTAAATTTGATTCAGGCTTTAACGTAAAGCCTTTAAATACTTTTTACTTTTTACTTGTGACTTAACACACATGATCTAACTTTTCGATTTATTTTTGATAGGGCAATCAGATTCCGTCTCACTGCTCATAATGCACAATGTATCAATAGATGTGTTACAAGTGTGTCATGGAGAGAATAAATATGCTTAATTCTGTTTAGTAAGCCTGAGGAAACAATGACATAACGCAATATATTACACATACTAAATATTGGATATTAGATTATAGCAACTCAGCAGGCTCAGTAAAAAGAAGAGATTGGTCGTTGGATAAGAATCCCAAATGAAAATGAAAATGTAAAAGGACAAAATTCACTGCTGATCTTTGCCAATTGTAAATTGTAAATTGTAAATCTTCGATCGTCAATTGATGCTGACGGACTCTTCTCTCTTTTTCTCTTTTGCCCTCTCATCAATCGTCCATCGAGAAATTGGAATGAGAGGGGATGATGTCTGATGGGTCAAAAAGTTGGGATAAAATTCAGTGCACGTACTCTGAACACTGAACACACAATAATTATGGATGTGATACACATGTATGTATTGTCAATTGTAAATTGTCAATGCATATGTACGTGTGGTTAGGTAATTTTCCTGTGGTCCTTTCAAAACCAAGCTTCCATTGACTAGCATTAGCATCAGCAGCATCACATTTGATGACAAACGATGAGCAGACAGACAGACAGACAGACGTAGTTATTTATGTAAGCATGTGTGCAGTGCACACAATAATTGACAAAGTAAAAGTAATGCAATCCAATCCAAACCCAATTTCCGAATCAGCGATTTCCGATCTGATCCAATGTGTAATAATAATGACAATTGTTGATTGTCTTGCAGTTTCTACTTTGTACTTTGTACTTTGGCTAGACTTTTAAAATCTAAATCTAAATTGCAAAATTTATAGAGTCCATTCCGATTCACTCGGATCATTGATCAAACTATTGTAAGCCTAAAAACAAGAGCCAAGGACCAAGTTAGTTAACTCTAGTCTCTAGTTAAACTTGATACAAAATACAAAACGTCTTGGAGATACTTGGAAAGGGAATTGTTGGTGAATCTTCTTTCTTCTGTGGGCTTGTGTCTGTGATTCCATTTCCAAAAGGAGTATACTACTGAGGATTGAAGATCCAAGTATTTGATCAATCTATTAATAAAACCTTTGATTGTAACAATGCCATTATTATAGGTATTAAAATGGGAAAGATGAGAGTGTGAAAAAAATGCAATTAAAATCTTCAATCCTCAATTCTTCAATACGTAATACATCTCCTCATCTGCATTTGTAAATACTAAATACTAAATTTTAAATACAACCAAGTACTGTACTTGAGATGTGCTCAGTGTTTGGTGTTTTGTGTTTGGTACTCAGTATTTGATTGGTGAGAGTGATTGATTATGAGTCTAAAAATGGAAGTGGTGGACAGATTATACATCATTTCTTTATTTTTTTTATTCCTCTACTTTATTTTTATTCCCTGTCGATTGTCGATTGTAGATACATTGTACAATGTACATGGTAAATTGTACATTGTTCGCCTCGTGGCAATAATCGATGAGTATTTATTTCGCAAAATAATTCCCAGTTCACAGTCTATTACAAACTCTTCAATGTATTTTGTAGGTTTATTATTAAACGGATTAAATTTAAAAACTAATTTGCGTATGAGGTCGTTGCATTTTCTTCTTTCAAAAGGTTACTCTATCAAAAGTATTATTTTTGTGCACAAAAACGGGTGATCATTATTTTATGGGCATGTAAAAGTTGAAGGCTTCAATGCTGCATGCTGCAGGCAGATGAAAAATATAGCTAAAAAAACCCTGCTGTAAATTGGACTGGACTAAACTATAATTGGGCTTGTATACTTGTAAGTGTAAGCATGTAGGTTGCAAAATGATCAATTCTCAAAGTACTTTTCGTGTAATTTTCTTGTAAACTTCCATTCCTTGCACATACGACATAAGACATAACAGTTTCGTGTAAAATGTACATTGATTGCAGCTTCAAATAATTCACATATAAATAATAAATAAATACGCACAAAATTATTTTCATCTCGGAGATTTATCTCCGAGTCAGTCAATGTTCAGGGTACACGGTACATGGTAGATTGACTATTTAGTACAAGTTTAGCCGTAAATAGTCATGACAAGCGATATCTGATATCTGGTATCTGCTCTTGACTTGTGCAAGTTTCAACTAACTTTTTAAGTCAAACAGGCATGTACTTGATACTTGAACTTACACACACACACATGCACACATCGTCAAAATTTCACTACTCACTTATTCTTCAGTGACATTCTTCATTCTCCATCATGCCCGTTGTAAGTTCTCCCATCTACGCTATTTCCTATTGTATTGAGCCGCTTGTTATTATTGGCACATAAATTACAGGTGATGTCCTCCTGTCATTGATGTAAAAGTGATCCGTCAACGAAACTTGCTAACTTTAACAGTCAGTCAACCAGGCAACTAACAACTCCAATCCAATCCATTCCAATCCATTCCAACTACATTTCGTCTTAATTGGATGAAATAAATATTCATCTGCAGAGAAAAGGAACAAGACGGAGAACATGACGTCTTTGGTTAGCTTTGGGTTTGTTTGGGCTTTGTACAGCAGAATTGTGCGAGTGTATATAATTGTAATTGTGTGTGTGTGTGTGTGTGTAGTGTGTATAAAACGACTTTTCTCATTTTCTTCTTCTTCTTCTTCTACTTCTTCTTCAAAACCCTTTATGTCACTCATTTTGTACAATCATTGTATATTATATTATTATCCTTATAATTATATAATATACCTTATTAAATGTTATGCACAATGTTGCATTGTACACAGTGATATATAACGTATACTTCTAGAAAAATCCTACACCACGGTCATTGTTATTGTCATTGTCATTGTCGCAAGAAGTATAAAGTATGAAGGAGAGAGTATAAAACTAAATACAAAATAGTGAATACGCTGACTATAAAACATCTTATTCTCTTCATGCTCAATCATCAAAATTCAAAAGTTCCAAGTGAATGATGAGTGATGCTCATACAAAAAAAATAAGTTACAAAGGGAAATATGGTAATTAAATTGTTGATTTAGGATTTGCACTAAACTCAACTCTATGTAGATTCTAGACTCTAGACTCTATATTCTAGACTGTTTGCTGCTTTTCTCTCGCTATCACACATTATCTTTGTCGAGTCGTCCGTCTTCATATCAGTGTCAATTTCAGTGTCAATGTCAATGCCAAAAGCCAAAAGCCTGAATCCCTTTGATGAAAAAGCACATCTATCTACAATCTACAATTGAATTTCAAAAAGAAGACATACAATATGAATATGATATAGCCAATTCCTTCTATGTCTCTGTCTTTTAACACTAAATTAGAATTGAGATAGTAATACAAAGATATATTCTATGTTATCTGTTATGTATTTAATACACACGTGCAATGCTGAATATTATGTATGTCTCTAGGCTCTAGGCTGTTTTGATAGTTTGTAAGGTAAATGTTTCTGCGTACATGTACATTGTACACATGCAAGTGGAAGTAGAAAGGCACTGGAGCTTTTAACATGGAATTCAATTCAGATGTCGGCCTGGTCCATCAACTTTTTGCACTGGACACTGGACACTGGACATTGGATAATTAAAATTCCTGTAATTTTAGTCCCACTTTGCTCAACATCAACATCAACGGCTCAACTCTCTTTCATTTTTCTCCTACTGTGTCCTGAGACTTTTGAGAAAGTGTTTGATTTCAAGAAGATCTAAAGACTCTGAAAATGAATTGAAATTTGAATGATTCACATTATGTTCAGTGTTTAGATGAATCTATCTATTGCATGTACAATTAATAATGTACAAAGGTACAAGGTAATCACTAATCATAGGATTAAAAATAATACATAGTAGTATTATTGTACAATGTACTGGGATGAAAAGAAAATGACAGGTTATTGTGTTGTTAAGTAATTGATAATCATAATGAAGTAACATTTGCATTTGCATTTGAAGTTGTGCTCACTAGAAGATTTCACTAATTGGAAGAATTTATATCTTTTAGTCGGCAACTACGTAGTGTGTAAAATAAAAATGGCAAGATCAAGTACATATATTTGATAATGGCATAGTATAAAACAGACACCACAGTTGATGATGGTATGGTAAACTGGATAATAAAATAGAGTATCAATTTTTAATACGAAAAGCCAAACAATTTCATGCTAGGAAATCTGTGCAGCATAAAAGCACATTTTATATCATAGATTTTACAACATGCTATTCAGCAAGGTGTAGCTACAATCTACAGTCTACAGATTACAGATGGACGGATGATCAATAAACAAAGTTAAACGTTGATGATTCAGGCGCAATGTGCACTGTGTAATGTGTAATGTTGTATAACATGGATTACTCGATGGAGAATACATAACACACATGAATGGGAAATGGGAATGGGAGTTGTGTGGTGAGGGTCAAACTGTAAATAAATAACAATAAATTCCTAGTGAAAAAGGCCATCATATTATCCTAATATTTTATCGGGAGTCAAACAAATTTGTTCAATTTGCTCATTCATTTGCCAAAAAGACCATAGAGGAAAACGAACAGAGAGAGGAGGAAGCAAAATCAAAGACATACATAATATAGAATATAGAAGAAACGCAAAGTAAAGGAAAAGGTAATGTAAAAAAATGGCATGATAGTCATGATAGCTACTCTTAATTAAGTAAATAAATTAGGAAACCGGTCTATTGAAGAATCAAATGAATTGAAAGAATGATGATGATGCGGTAAACATGTGTACATTTCTCTTGTCTGTGTGTGTGCACATGTATAATGTTTATACAATGTGCAGCCCCTACACTACAACCAACAAGAAAAGACAGACCATTACAGTATGATATAGACAGGCGATTAAAAATTGAAGATTCAAGTTTTCTACACACATCCATACCAAAATACAAAATACTTGTATATAAGAACTGCTTCATCTACCTGTAAATATTACATATAGAGTATAGAGTACACCTTGTGTTTCATCTCAAATCTCAGGATATGTGTGTAGGTAAATTTGAATTTAAGTCTGAATCTGATACTGAGAACCATGCACAGAAAAGTATAAAATGTTTTAGTCACTCACAAAAGGCTGAGCCAAAGCAAAGCAAAGCAGGGGAAAAGATGCAACGAGTTATTGGTTTTGTGCGCTCATAAATCCATGAATCCACTCTTCCACTCTTCCCATCTTCCAATGATCCAGTTGCAGAAAGTTTATTAATTTTTTAATCGAATTGACTCCAGGCAAGTCTGTCATGACTGCTTACGACCAGACTTCTAAGAACCCAATCTCACATCCAACATCTCCCATCAATGATAAAGGGGAAAAGCAAGGAAATATACAAAATACAAAGATGTGGGGAGAGATTCTATCTAAATAACCAAATACCTTCACGTGTTCCTTTTCCTACTCATCTCCTTCATTCTTCATCTTATTTGTCTCCTCTGCTCTGATCTGTTCTGTTCCGTCTTGCTTCTTCAGATGTAAGACATAATACTTTTCTCATATTTGCAATACTAAACAGTACAAAGTAGAAACTACAAAGGATGTAAAATTCAAAATACATCAAAAGATTTCAAGTTTCAGGTGTATTTTGTATTTTGTACTTTAAAATGTCTGGATTCTGAATCTATATTTTTCTTTTCTACTTTTACCCCCTTTTGTTCTGTTGAAACTTCTATCGTCTGCTCCTGTCTTGTTTGTGTTCCTGTTTATGTCTGCGTTTATGTCTGCGTCTGTTTTTGTGATCTATGGATGAATGAAAAGAAGGATTCAGGATTCACTATTACGATACGCAATTTCCGCTTGTCTCAAATCCACAAAGGATATTTTCAGGGGCAAAGAGTTTAGTTACTTTCAAAAATCCAGGAAATCCAGTGAATATCTTTGACATTGGCATTGACAGTTAAAGTACATTCAAATTCAACAAATATTTGTTAACAGATGCCGATGATATCAAATATTATTTCTACATGTGTACATTGTACAATGTACATGCATTTACATTTTGTATGAAGCTTATTATTATTATTACAAGTAAAGCTACATTAAGACCTAAACTATTAATAAAACCATTTTCTGGAAGGATCCCACTTTACGATTAAGTAAGCTGTTATGTTGTTAAAGAGACAACACAGCCTAAAGCAAAGCACGGTGGAACCAGGAACCTGGAACTCTGATACTGCTGATGCTGCTGGAGGATGGAAGAACATGGAAAATCATGATGAGATTTGAAGAAGTAGTCGATGATTAGGGGGAAGAAAGACAAAAGCAAAATCTTGAGCCTTGAGTAAGTGCGAAAGAGCCGTTACCAGTTAATGACTTCAAATTGAAGAACAAAGAGGTTGTTAGTTGTTATACGATGTAATTTGGACTTGAAATAACGTCGACAAAAGCACCACAACTTTTATATATGTAATGCATAATATTTATACATGGAAATTCGTCTTGACTTGGAATTTATGTACATAACATAACATATTTATTGAAATACAAAATGTACTGTACTATTTTTTAGAGTAGTTCAAAAGTTTAAAGCTTCGGCGGATTCATAGAAATGTAATTTGCGTAAACCTCGTAATTTTTCTACCAAACTCTTACTGAGGGTTTTGGATTTAAACATGTCATAAAAAGATCTGAATGCAAGGAGCTTCTATTTCGTGTATCACCCTAAAGGTTCTGCACATTTGTAATCCAAATCCAGAATCTAGAATCTCCAGGCGCACTCTACCAACATTTCATTTCATTTCCATACCCAGTTTCAAAATCAGACTTGATTCAAGTTGATATTCAGTATGGTGTTCTAGTGAATAGTATTAAGAAGAGAGTCTTCAAGCTCCTTTGGTTTTCCTTTCTCTCTCTCTCTCTCTCTCTCTCTCTCTCTCTCTCTCTCTCATCCGTCTCTCATTCCAGTCCTTTCCATATTTCTCTTTGTCTTGGTCTTGAGTCTGTTCCGTCTTTCAATTTTCCCTTCACTATTTATCCTCAAGTTTGCAATTAATTTGGGCACAAAACAAAGTTCTTGGCAATGAGAAGGCGTCAAACCATCTTTACAAGTTTATCCAGAGGCATTCATTTTATTATTATCATCATGAGCATCATTGTGAGAAGAGAATGTTAAATACGGAGAAAATCTAAATCTAAATCCTTTAGATGGATGAAAACACAATGAGCAATGTAAAATAACATTAATCTTTGCCATATGTACATTATACACTATACATTTGCTCTCAGTTATAATTACCGTGGACAATAGACAGGACAAATACAAAATATATTAGTAGTTTCTACACTGTACATATTTTACACATTGTGCTGGAGAAGTAAGCGAGAAAGTGCTGGAGCTTGTATATTTTATACTGTACTACGTGTACATAGGCCTAAATACCTTTAGTATGTACAATGTACAATACAAAATGACTGCAGAATGATGATGAGCTGACGATGATCAAATCAAAAATTAACATGGCGCTCTGATATAAGTAAAATGTATTGCTGTATATTTATTACAGACAATGTAAGGTAGCAGTATGTTTGATATTTTATATTCAAGTAGTCCATTTCCTTCATCATCTTTGACTTGGGTTGACTACTACTTGTAGATCACACTGGGATTAAAAGAGACCCTTGCTGGTTTCCTTTAATGAGCTACTGATTACCTTTGAACAGAACAGAACACTGAGATTCATCCCTCCAGTATCAAACACATTTACAATTCATATGCTCATGCACATAGACAAGTTATTCGTTATTAGTTATATTGGATCCACATGGCCGGAGCAAAAACTGAGAGCATCAAGTTTAGAATATTATTATGAGATGCGAGATGCACAATGTACACACTGCAGACTACAGACTATTTGATTCATTTTGTCTGTACATACCGTCATTGCGCGAACAATTACCCTCCACACAACAGTTGCCCAGCCTCGAATAGTTACCCAGTGCTGTGTGAAAGTACGGAAATAATTGCCCATGCGAATCACATGCTTATGCAATAGGTGGCAGCTAGCATCGAATACTTGCCCAGCTTCCAATAATTACAAAGTACTCACGAAAGTATTCGAATAATTGCCCAGGGTAATTGTTCGCGCAATGACGGTATGCACAATGCACAATGTACAATCTATAATAAATATATAATTCATTGCCTTGCCGCCGCTTTTATTTTATATCCATGAAATATCCGTGTAATAGGACAGGCGTTATTATAAACCGATTATTCCCTCTATTTACTCGAGTAAAAGACATGCAGAGACAGAGACAGAGAACGAAAGAGAATGAAAAGACAAACCGCACCTTGAATCCATTAACGCAGAACCAATTACCCACCTTCTTTAAATTTCAAAGTTGAGCCTTCTCCTTCCTCATCTGTCTTTTGTTCTGTGTTCTGTGTTCTGTGTTCTGTGCTCTGTGCTTTGGGTTTCGGATGACTTTTATTATGTCTTATAAACCCGCCACTTTTACCTTTTACAATACATACAATATACAACGTATATAATGTATAATGTATTCTTATCTCTGTGCAAAAAAGGAGAGGAAAAACAATACGGCAGCAAACGCGAGGATCAAAAACATGAGCACTAAATGTATATCTAATCTAAAATTTACAATGTTGATGCTAAAGCTGATGTTGATGATTGTAAAGAAGACAAAGAACATGGGCATGATTAAATATTAAATAATAATTTTACTGCTTCATCATCTCCGAAATCTCCTCGTGCATACACAATGCAATGTAAAATGTAATGTATCTGCAGTCTGCAGTACCTGTATGCATGTTATCAAGAGACTGATCTGTAACAAAGAAAAAAGACAGTGGTAAGAAGATAAGATTTTCCTCATTTGTAAGATCTTAGCTTTTTAGTGAATGATTTTCGCCATTGGTATCTTTTTATGCTCAACAATCAATGAAAGTTTACTAATAAATCGACCTTTTTACATATTACATATTGCACAAGAATGACTGTTGTGTGTGGAAAATAATGCCCAAAGTACATTTACAGAAGAAAAAGAAGCTTTCTCTTAGCTTATAAACCGCATTTATCCAAGGGGAAATGGAAAAAAAAGAGATCGTAATTTATGTTCAAATTCTACTTGCGGCTACATATAAAGTCATAATGTAATCTGAAGTGTAATATTATAGCAGTTAGTACAGATTACATTACATTTTAACTGTCTTCCCCCATTATAAGTACATATCATAAATGCCAAAAAATCCCATACCGTCTTATTACATAATACTTATTACTCGCCATAAGCTTTTACGGGCAAGGAATTTGTGTGTATGTGTGTGTGCTGTGTACTGTGTATGATATCTCAATCTACACATTACACATTATGCATCATACATAGTGAGGTTATTGTTATTGGCTATTTTCATAAGGAAATGCCATACCATATTTACTCATGTTTATATCATAGCTCGTGCCATATCATACATCAGAATAGATTACATGAGTAGGCATTGTACAACATTATGTATCATGTATTATGCATACTTTCAAACAGTTACATTACTTTACTATTGTTATTAGTATTAGTATTATTATTATTATTCTTGTTATTACAACTCCCCAAAGAGACATTTGCTCTCTAAACTCGTGTAAAAAACGGGTGTAATAAATAAAAAATATTACAAGATTTACTCATAAGGAATTGAAGGGTGCCGACAACAACAGAGCACAACAGAAACACAAATATAAATACATACAAGATACAATCCTCATCATAATACGAATAGTAATAATGGTAATAATAATAGTTTCAAAGGACTCCCTCTTTTCCTCTCTTTTCCTTTTCTCTTTTCAGTAACTAGAAATGAATCTTGTTCATTTTTTAACCCACAAACCATTTCCATTTCCATGGCCATGTAAACGAACAAACGAACCAAAGCATAAGCATATGTTGTATTATATGTATGACTAATATAGGATAAAATGTAAATGCACAATACACAACACACAACACATGCAGATTGCAGATATTGATGTGCACAACATGATAAAAAACTGCATCTAAAGAGGAGGGCATTACAAGTTACAAATTACAAGTGTGTTTGTACTGTTAAATGGCTTTGGATAAGTATGGTAATAATGGTGATGGTCGAGAATGGACAGAGTTGGTTTTGTATTTTGTATGCTTCCTCTAAAAACATGGAGCTAATAGCAAAATAACAAATGGTACTCACTCATTGCTCATTGCAAAAGCCAGCAAATGATCGAGAATACACATTACACATACATGCATGTGCATTGTGGATTGTGCATGTGTAGATTTATCTAAGCTCAAATCCAAGCCAAATGCAATCTAATTGCAAATCGGAGGGAATTGTGGATTGTAGATTTCTAGTTGGGGTTTACTTTTCTTATGCACGTTACTACATACTGCATTACTGCATCTGTTCATGCTGATGAGGGTGATGCGTTGGTGGGTTTTTCTGAATAACAGTGAACAGTGCAACCACACACTAACACATGCATAAATATAAATAATTTTCTTGTGCCTTTTCACAGAACAGAATAGAATAGAAAACTTCCCCCATTTCAAATAGGATGCATTACAAATTACAAATTACAAATAAATAAAATGAATCAGCCACCAGAGAAATCCATGTCAAAGTGTACTGCTGTACTGTAGTAAATCTACATGTCTTTATCTTACGGTGCATTTGCGGATGCATTTGTGAAAATCTTGGGGATTTTGTATTCAACAGCCAACTTGGCCCTCTTTCTCTTCTGTGATCTTTTCCTCCGCCTGTATTATTTCTCTACACTCATTTTGCTTCTACAGTTTATTTTCTGCAGTGTGCTGTCTACTGTCGATGGCAACTGACAGACTGGAACAGTTAGCCCAAGGATGTTGATGTGGAGGAGAAAGGCCGAGAAAAAACACCAAGTTTCAAACTAGACTACATTTGTGTGTCAGTACAAATTGTATGTGTAATGTGTAGATTGTAGATGTATGCAGAGTAAATGTAGAGTGGAAATGAAATGAATGGATTGAATATAGAACCGACAACCACGAGTACATTGTAAATTGTACATTGTACACTGGTAAAAAGTAAAAGAGGAGCAAGAGGATATCTGTAAAGAGCATGTACAATAGACCGCCCCATTTTTACAACTTTGTAGAAAACTCGAAGTGCCACCCCCTCAAATCGTTCCTTTTGATGCTTTATTTAA